>ML780724.1:473057-522080 GCA_009831015.1 Picea engelmannii
ATTATTTCAATAATAAATTTAATGGAGAAATTAGAAGTGGACCCAACCCTAAAATAAGGAAAGTGGGCCAAGTGACCTAGAAGATGTTTTTAAGGAAGCTACTTGGAGAGTATAAATAAGAGGAAAGGCTCTCTCATTTGTATTACACACTGAAGAACATTGTGTATAAATTTCATATCTTTATACATTACAGGTTCAAAGTTATGATTACTTCAAGTTAGGGTTGTTGACTAATCCAAAACTAGGCATGTGAGACTAAAGAGAAGTTTGATGAAAATGTTGGTCTCTTGTTTTTAAAGTTAAGGAAGGTTTGTAGGAATGTGATGATATACACCAGGTCTATTACAGAGCTACAAATCAGATTTGTATGATGAAATTGATGAGGGCTTTTGGTTGTGGTACATGTTGAGTACATGGTTGAGACAAGTAGTTGATGAGTTGGCGCACATACATGAGATGTATAGTTGATGATATTGGTACATATTGATGAGTCATAGTTGATGAGTAGTTGACACATGATTGGTAAATACTTCATACATGGTTGTATGCACTTGTTTATGGTACAGGTTGATTACAGGTTGGTGCATGGTTGATGCACTTGTTTACGGTACAGGTTGATTATAGGTTGAGGTACAGGTTGATGCATGGTTGATGCATGGTTCAAATTTACTGGTACAGGTTTATAGCAGTATATCTCACAGTGATAGTGTGAAAGTGGTTCCATCATTCTACTTCTACTTTAGGGTCGAAAGACGAGGAAGGACAGGTGGTTGTAGCCACCTTCCGGTTGTAGCCGAAGAACATTTGGGGTTGTAGCCTCCTTCTGGTTGTAGCCAAATAATTGGGGAGTTGGAGCTTCCCTTAGGTTGTAGCCTGAGAAACTAGGGGGTTGGAGCCTCCTTCCAGATGCATCTAGAAAAGAAAGGAAGTTGTTGCTTCCATTGAATGTAATTCTTCAAGACATATATGAAAAATCATTCTGTGGTTTTCTCCCGATTTGGATTTCCATGTAAAACACTGGTGTACTGTGTATGTGTGTGATTGTTTATTTCTTACTACTCATTATTGGATAATAATTCTACATTGATATAACATTTGAAGAAAAAGGATTATAATTATGCTATTACTTATTCACCCCCCCTCTCAGTAATCCAACACTTTTTAGCATCAGAGATATTTCCGGGGATCTATTCATATCTAGGTATCGTGCTAGTTCATTTAACTCCGTGAGAGGTGGTAATTTCAATATTTTGGGCTTTTCTACCTTGCCCATATGGTGGACCTGTATTACAACTTCTCTCCTTTGCATTGGTTATAAATTGGTTGCTTAGTTTATTGACGTAGGTGCCACATACGTTACTTGCAGGGGTTATTCTATAGGTACCCTGGGCCAGATGATGGTCAAACAACACACAACCTTTATGGAGGATTACCTCTCTGGGGGGATATCACCTACAATTTGTTAAGCCCAGGAAGGCCCTTATAACTAATTATTTTACCTCCGATCTTTAGCAGGGATTCTCATACCCCTCTTGGGCGAGACATACCTTCTTTAGGGAGGGAGGCCCCTTTCAGCCACTTTAACCCGTTTGTGTGCATTTTGGCCATTTTATTTTTGGTGTGCTCTTTGATTACTAGTTGGCCCTAGGATTTATTTTTTTGTATCTTGAGTGTTAATTAATCGTGGAGTTAGACCAGCATCCTCGCCAATACCATCTCTTGTTACAATTACCACTAGATTTCGAGTCTTTTCCTTCTAAAAGGCATAGAGTTATTAGACATTGTACACAAACCTCCATTGTTCAGACTTGTGATTCTACAAGAATGAGTATTGAACCAAGTCATTAGAACACTAGGAGCCCTTCGACTCCCACACCTACTATAGTTAATGGCACCCCTTCAACTCCTGCAACCACAATGGTTGTAGTGCCAGAGGCACCTATCATTAATACTTCTTGTCCTATAGTGATTTCTCAATCTCTTGAATTGAACCCATTTCAGTCTCTTCATCACTCACCGATCTATAATGTTCAATCCATCCCTATGGCATCTAGTCCTTTTTCCTATGGTATGCCAAATTTTACTTCACATTTTTTAAACTCCATCCCAGCTGTTAGCCCTAATGCTAGCATTGGGATTGGGGGAATTACACCTCTTTATACTCCATTTACATTTGGTCTTTCTCAAATACCTCAAATGACTCCTAATATGGGTGGCATTCCCTCTTTTAACCCTGGGTATAATCCTCTTTCTTCTGGGTGGAGCAATCAACCTAGCGAAAAAGCTTCTACTCAAGTTTCGTCCTATACCCTTACCTCCTTAGTGTCAATTCTAACCAACACATTTGGCATGACTAATCCACCTCTATCCTCCAGATTCACACCCATACGAGGTCAGTTTAACACCTTGGGAAACCCCCAACCTGGATCCAATCCGACTGGGGGAAATTTTTATAACCCCCATCAGAACATTCCTACTGGAATGATGCCCAACCAACCTCTTATGAATCAGCCTCAAGGAGGGTATTACAATCCTGGACAGGGCCATGGTTCTTACTAGAATCTTGGATGGGTTGTATTTCCTCAAGGACAATCTTTCCAGGGAGCTTGGGGCCAGATGCCCCAACCCCATCTCCCTTTTATGGCCATGATTAATCTACCAAACTTGTCTAACTTAATGAATGACCCTGTGTGTCATGAACCTACATGGCCCACCATCCCCACCAAGATTCCTTCGGACATTCTGTAGTTCAAAGGTAAGAATGGCAGGGATCCTGGTGATCACGTTACTACATTTCACCTATGGTGCTCCTCGAATTCCCTTAGTGATGATTCCATTCAGTTAATATTATTTCAACACACCCTCATTGGGGTTTCTATGAAATCGTATATAGAGCTACTTAGGGGGGAATATGGGACCTTTAGTCATATGTTGTTTGTCTTCCTTAACCACTTCCAATTTCCAGTTCGTTACGATGTTGGCCTAGAAATTCTGTTGACTTTACGCCAAGACACAATCACTCATATATTGGATCATATCCAGTAGTGGCATAGACAAAAGAGGTTGATTAAGACATCCATGCCCCCAACCTTTATTTTAGAATGGTTCCTTAAGTATTTTCAACCTCCTATCTCGAAGGATTTTGTTACATCTAGGGTTACAACTGAGGAAGAAGAAATATTCAAAGCACAACAGTTAGATCTTATATTTTCTTAGTCTAGGATGTTATACCACATTATTTTGGATGCACCGAGGTCAACCTATGACCATAAAAAAAACCCCAGGTCTCATTCTGATGGCATTGTAGGCTCCTCCAATGTAAAATCCATGAAATAACTGACAAGCCACTTGAAAGAGTTGTCTCTAAACCAGTCTGCAGGAGGGCCAACTTCGTTTGTGTCTTCCAATCCCACTCAATCGATGGATGTACATTACATGAAATCATTGACCAACCCAAATGGTAACCAACAACTAGGAGGGAATAAGAAGAAAGGATGTAATAGTAATCGTAAGGGTGGGAAAAATAATAATAAACCCAAGGAAAATGGTAATAATGATAAGATGAATAATAATGCTAGAGAGGGAAAGAAAGAAAGGCGTAAGGTGAAATTTCCCTGTAATATTTGTACATAAGATCACCTTACTCATTTATGCCCAAAACTTGTGGAAGCTATGAGACTCTTATCTCTACCACCTATCATGCTAAAAAATCCTTTCCTGCATAACCATCACATAGCCCTGATCTCCTCAAATGTTAGAAATGTGGTTGGTGGGAGTAAAAAAACACCATCGCAAGACGATGACCATTTATGTATCAATATGGTCGATGCTAAAGTTCATGTAGCCACTCAATCTTGTGATTATAGTTCTTCACAGGCTATACTTGGTCTATAATCTCCTCCTCCCTCTTTGGAGATGACTTTACAGATCAAAAAATCAAATCCACCACCTTGTATTCCGAAAGGAGTACTCAAGCGCTCTACCCACAATCCAAAAGCTAGAGCTTCCCATAACTACTCTATTTTTGAGGACCTGGGTCAAACTCCTTGTATGATGTCAGATCTGGAGGTACTCCATACATTTCCTTCACAGAGGAATTCCTTTCTATCTGCATTACGAGATCTAAAACCTAGAGGCTTGAAAGTTATCAAGTTTGATGTCATAGACGTGAAGCCTCTCTTTCCTTACCATGTGGCATTCCAAATCCACGTGGGATACTCAAAGTATACCATCAAACATGTGGTTGTTGATGAAGGCATTTCTACATGTTTGATGTCCACAATCTGTTGGAAATATCTTAGCTCTTCGAATCTCTCTCAATCATTGACCATGTTGACTTATTTTGATGGTCATTCCTTTCGCCCTCATGACATTCTTCTTTCTTTTCCAATCCATTTAGGTGGGAAGATGGTAGAGGTGGATGTTGAGGTATTTGATGTGCCTCTTGATTATAACTTGTTACTAGGATTCAATTGGACCTATGATATGACTGTTGTCATGTCGTCTGTCTTCCACACTCTTTGTTTTCCACTAGATGGGAAGATCGTTTTGATCGACCAATTATCCTTTAAGTATGCTAGTCCCAATGCATATCTTGGATAGTCTATCCCCATGGAAAAAATTCTCAGCTGAAAACTAAGAATATCGGCATTGGAATGTATTATTCCCTTAAGGGTACATTCAACTTCATGGCACTGATTCACCATGTTTATGCCATGTCTAGTAGGCCCATTTCGTTAAAGAGGTATGTTCTTTTCTGCACTTCCTATTTTAACGATCCTTGGACCCTACCTTCCTTGAATTCATATTTGAAGGTCAATAACATGATGGAATGACCATGCCACTATCGACAATAAAGATTGTGTATCGAGTTGCTCTTGACTCTTCCGTTGATCCTGATCATGTTACCTCGTCGACGGACAAGGAGAATCTTGTTCTTAAGCCTTTGTGGGCTGTTTCATTGTCTTGTTCACATGACAGACTTTTCCCTCAGACGAAGCTATAATAGAAGCCATGAATGGTTCAAAAAAACCTTGGGATGATATGTATCATCGCTCTTATTTTATCCTAGAGCTTCAAAGAATCTAACAAGATGACTTTCGATCTACTTTGAGTGAGATAGTTGGTCACACCGTAGTTCCACTTGATACACACAACATTTATTCTAAAGGAAATATGGCTAGTATCTCTCCTAGTGTCATGATCGATATCTCTCCTACCCCTAGAAAGATTGAAAACGTACATATTAGTGTGGATTGTTCGCTAGAAGAAATATTGGTCTACACCTAACTCTTCAAGGAATTATGAGATGTATTTTCTTGGTCATATGAAGAGATTCCAAGAATCAACCCTCATATTGTCGAGCATGATATTAGAATGTATCTGGATGATAAACATGTTTGACAACGTCTTAGAGATGTCAATCCCCATAAGGCCCCTACTATTAAGGCATAGGTAGAGAAACTACTTAATGTTGGATTTATCTACCCAGTTCCTTTGACTGAATGGGTATCCAATCCCATTATTCTGAATCAGCAGCAAGGAACCATCTGTGTATGCATGGAATTTCATGACCTGAACAAATCCTATCCTAAGGAAAACTTCCTGACACTTTTCATTGATCCAATTCTCGACGAGTGTGTGGGAAGCGAAGTGTTTTCTTTTATGGATGGATTTTCAGGATATAATCAAATTCAAATTAAACCCGAGGTTCAACACAAGACAAAATTTATTTGTCCTTGGGGTACATTTGCATACCAGAAAATGCCTTTCAGTCCTAAAAATGCCAAAGCAGCCTTCCAGCGTGCTATAACCTTTACATTCCATGATCTTAAGCATATAGTCAAATATTACCTTGATGATCTTGCTACTCACTCTCGTAAGATAACGGATCACTCTACGCACCTTCGGCTTGTTTTTGAAACATGTTGTTACTATAGAATCTGGTTGAACCCTCATAAGTGCATCTTTTGCATTTATACTCTCATAAGATTTGTACATATGATCACCTTAATCATTTATGCCCCAAACTTGTGGAAGTTGGGAGGCTCTTCTCTCTACTACCCACCATCTTGACAAATATTTTCCAACATAACCAGAACAAGGCCTCGAGCTCCTAAAATATTGAAAATGCGATCGGTGGGAGTCAAAACCCAGCGTCACAAGATGAAGACCATTTGTGTATCAATATGGTCGATGCTAAAATTCATGTAGCCACTTGATCTCATGATTATAGTTCTTCATATGCTATACCTATTCTATAATATCCTCCTCCTCTGGAGATGAATTTACAAATCGAAAAACCAGAGCCATTGCCTCATATTTCGAAAGGAGTACTCAAGCGCTCTACCCACAATCCAAATTCTAGAGACGACTAGAACTACTCTATTGTTGAGGACCTAGATCAAAACCCTTGTGCGATCTTAGCTCTGGAGGTAATATATACGTGTCCTTCATAGAGGAATGGCTTTCTATCTTCATTAGGATCTCTAGAACCTAGTGGCTCGAAATTTATCAAGTTTGACATCACACAAGTGAAGCCTTGCTTTCCTTACCATGTGGAATTCCAAATACACATGGGGTACTCAAAGTATACCATCAAACATGTGGTTGTTCATGAAGGCATTTCTACCTATGTGATGCCCCTGATCTGTTGGAAAGATCTTGGCTCTCTGAATCTCTCTCAATCATCGACCATGTTGACTTCTTTTGACGGTCATTCCTTCCACCCTCACGGTATTCTTCCTGCCTTTCGGGTTGAGGTAGGTGGGAATATGGTAGAGGTGGATGTTGAGGTAGTTGATGTGCCTCTTGATTATAACTTGTTACTAGGATGCAATTGGACCTATGCTATGACTGTCGTCATTTCGTCCGTCTTCTACACTCTTTGTTTTCCACTCTATGGGAAGACCATGTCAATCGACCAATTATCCTTTAAGTATGGCAGTCCCAATGCATTTGTTGGACTGTCTATCCCCATGGTCAAAAATTCTCAGCCAACAACTGATAATATCAGCGTTAAAATGTATTCTTCCCTTAGGGGTACATTCAACTTCATGGCACTGATTCACCGTGTTTATGCCATGTCTAGTAGGCCCGTTTCATTAATGAGGTCTATTCCTTTTTTCACTTCCTATTTTAATGATCCTTGGACCCTACCTTCCTTGAATTCATCTTTTGAAGGTCAGTCACATGCTAGAATGGCCATGCCACTATCGGCAGCGAAGATTGTTGGATTACTGAGAGGGGGGTGAATCAGTAATAGCGTAATTATAATCCTTTTTATTCAATTGTTATATCAATGTAGAATTATTATCCAATAATGAGCAGTAATAAATAAACAATCACACACATACATAGTACAATAGTGCTTTACGTGGAAACCCAAATTAGGAGAAAACCACAGAATGTTTTTTCTTATATGTCTTGAAGAATTACATTCATTGGAAGCAACAACTTCCTTTATTTTCTAGCTGCAACCGGAATGAGGCTCCAACCCCCTAGTTTCTCCGGCTACAACCTGAGGGAAGATCCAACTCCCCAATTCTCTAGCTACAACCAAAAGGAAGCTACAACCCCCAATGTTCTCTGGCTACAACCGGAAGGTGGCTACAACCACCTGTCCTTGCCCCGTCCTGCCACCCTGAAGTAGAAGTAGAATGATGGAACCACTGTCACACTATCACTATAAACCTGTACCAATAAATATGAACCATGCATCAACCATGCATCAAACTGTACCTCAACCTGTAATTAACCTGTGCCATAAACAAGTGCATCAACCATGCACCAATCTGTAATCAACCTGTACAATAAACAAGTGCATCCAACCATGTACGAAGTATGTACCAATCATGTGTCAACTACTCATCAACTATGACTCATCAATATCTACCAACATCATCAACTATACACCTCATGTATGTGTGCCAACTCATCAACTACTTGTCTCAACCATGTACTCAACATGTACCACAACCAAAAGCCCTCATCAATTTCATAATACAAATATGATTTGTAGCTCTATAATAGACCTGGTGTATATGATCACATTCCTACAAACCTTCCTTAACTTTAAAAACAAGAGACTTGCATTTTCATATCAATTTTTCTTTAGTCTCACACTCCTAGTTTTGGATTAATCAACAACCCTAACTTGAAGTAATCATAACTTTGAACCTATAATGTATAAAGATATGAAATTTATACAAAATGTTCTTCATATTTTTTTATGCAATTCCTTCAAGTGTCACTACTTGGAACCTCTCATAAAAGAAGTTATAACAAAAATGGCATACCTTTCTGAATTCTAGCTTATTCTAGAGAGAGACCTTGTAGAGAATTCCCCGCACAAAATATTTGATTAATTGACCTGAAATGGTTACAAAGTATACTAAATACTATCCCCTAACCAACACATTTTGTCTCACTAAATTTGGATCTGTTATGAAGAAGTTATGACGTTTTTACTTGAAACACCTGATTTTGACTAGTTTCAGGACTGGCCACAAACCCTATTTTCCACAGAGTGTAACTCCAAAACTACAATGACCCACATGATGAATTGTTTACCAAATATACTTGGATATGTTTTCTCACTTGAATAGAAATTTCAAGCTCTGAATCATTATAGAAAAAAAGGTATAGTGAAAATGGTGAGATGACCTGTAAATAACATACCTTAGAAAACACCATCAAAAGAATTTATCCTTCCTTGCATTTCGGCCTTCTTTTCTTCACCTTCACTCAGAATTCCAGTTTATATATCCTTGGTTACCTCAGAAACATATAGATATTCAATATGATCAAGTGTGATTCAAATGAGAGAGCCTTTCCTCTTATTTATACTCTCCAAGTAGCTTCCTTAAAAACCTCTTCTAGGTCACTTGACCCACTCTCATTATTTTAGGGTTGGGTCCACTTCTAATTTCTCCATTAAACTTATTATTGAAATAATTTATTTTTTATTCACTTTGAATTGTAATACACTCATAACTTCACTTTATTATTTACCTTTTAAAATCTCTTAAACCACTTTGATTACTTTGACCTTTTGGGGCTTCTAGATGACATATGAGGGTCCTCCAACTTAGTAAGGCCATAACTCTCAAACCATGAGGAGTAATGTGATGTTATACATACCAAAAGAAATGGAATGACATGTACTATCCTTATAGAAAAGTATTATCTAAAAATATATCATAACTCATACCATTACCCATCAAACAAACTTGGGTCCATTACCCAAACCTGGGGTCTCCAACTTCTCATGGACATAACTCTCTAACCATGAGGAATTATGTGACGTTCCACATACCACCAGAAATGACACGACAAGCACTATCCATATAGGATATTTTCCATGACAAATTCACTTTCCTTCATCTCATTATTCCACAATTAAGCATGGGTCTCTTACTCCACAAAGCATCTTCCCATGAGGGCTTTCGCCATAAGGGGACCACTTTGGAGTTCATCCATATTTACTTCTTATAAAAAATGAAAAAACAATAATGAGTCATATTTACATCAAACAATATTGGGTCCATTACCCAAACGTTTGTGCTATGGGTCTTTCTTCAAGGGTTGACATCAATGACAACCAACCTTAATCAACAATCTCCCCCTTTAGCATTGATGGCAACACTCTAATGCAACACTGAAATCATATCACTGATGCTCCCCCTAGAACCATGCCTTTTTCCTCTGCATCTGATAAATCTGCTCCTCCTGGAACCATGCCTATGTCCTCTACATCTGATAAATCTGCTCCTCCTGGAACCATGCCTCTGTCATCTACATCTAATAAATCTCTCCCCCTTTGTCATCAATGGCAAAGGTATATTTCCATCCAGGGTTGCTCCCCCTGATAGACTATCCTCTTATGGTGCTTCCTCATGTACATATAATACATATAAGATAATCATTCAAAAAGCATTCAAAAATAATTCATTTTTGGAGTATAAATAACTCCAAATCTTTGGCGAAGATATTCAAAGGCTTCTCATGGAAGTGGTTTTGTAAAGATGGCTGGAACTTGTTCTTTTGTGCCCACATACTCAACTCTGATGTTCTTTTCTGCAACTTGCTCCTATAGAAAGTGATACTTGATTGGAATGTGCTTAGTCTTGGAGTGAATCACTCGGTTTTTTGAGATATTGATGGCACTTGTATTATCACAATATATTGGAATGGGCTAATCATACTCAACCTATATATCTGTCAAAGTTTGTTTCATCCAAAGAACCTGTGTACAACATGTTGCTGCTACAATATACTCTGCCTCAGCTATAGATAGAGATACCGATGATTGTTTCTTTCTTATCCATGATACCAAACACTCACCTAAGTAGAACGTTGCTCCACTGGTGATTCATCGGTCATCAATACAACCTGCCCAATATGCATCTGTGTAGGCAATGAGTGATAGATATTTTCCTTTTGGATACCATAATCCAAACTGTTACGTTCCTTTGAGATATCTGAAGATCCTCTTTACTGCTAATACATGTGATTCCTTTAGTGATACTTGAAATCGTGCCACCTGTCCAACTGCCTACATTACATCTAGTATGGATGTTGTCACATATAGTAGGCTGTCAATCAATGACCTATATTGCCTTTGATCTTTTCTCAACTTACAACTGGTTTGCATGGGAGTGATAACTAGTTTGCAATCTTCCATTCTGAACCTCTTTAGCATTTCTCTAATATACTTGGTTTGAGAAATAAACATTCCTTGGTTGCTTTGACGTAGCTAAAGTCCCAGAAAGAAGGATAGTTCTCCAAGTAACGAAATTTCAAATTCATTCTGCATGTCTTTTGCAAATTTCTAGCTTAACCTGTCATCATCACTACCAAAAATAATATCATCAACATAAACTTCAATTAATAAAATATTACCTTGACTTACCTTGATGTAGAGGTTGTTGTCTACACTTGCTTTTCTGAACCCTGCATGTTGCAGATACTTATTCACTCTAGAGTACCATGCTCTAGAAGCATGTTTTAGACCATACAAGGCCTTATTTAATTTACACACATAGACTGTGTTCTCTGACAACTGAAATCCTTCTGGTTGTTCAATGTAGACTTCTTCTTCAAGTTCCCCATTCCGAAAAGATGATTTTATATCCATCTGATATACTTTAACATTTTTGGAGAATGCATAAGCTAAAAGCAAATAGATTGCTTCCATTCTGGCAACTGGGCAAATGTCCCTTGAAAGTCGATTCCTTCAATCTATGTATATAGTTTACATACCAATCTAGCTTTGTTCCTTGTAACCTTTCCATCTTCATTCAATTTATTCCTGAAAATCCATTTTCTGTCAATCACATTCTTCTTCTTTGGTCTTGGAACCAATTCCCAAGTGTCATTTTTCTCTATTTGATCCAATTCTTCGTCCATGGCCTTATTCCAAAATTCATCCTTACTGGCTTCTTCAAAATAGTTTGGTTCAATTCTAGATAAGAGTGCTAGGTGTTTTTATTCTGGTGAACTGAATTTTCTTCTAGTCTCAACTCTTGCATCTTTGTTTCCAATAATCTGATCTGAAGGATGATTCCTTTGTACTCGTTTTCTAGGTGTCTTTGGAGATACTTTCTGAACTTGATCTTCTGCTTCTGTCAGATTCTCTTCATCTTCATCTTCCTCTTCTTATTCATTTTCATCTTCTTCTTCAAAAACTTGTTCCATTGATTTGTTTTCTTCTTTCTTTGATTCAAGTCTGCCTATTTTATCAATTGTTACGTTGATGCTTCCCACAACTTTGTTTAATCTTAGATTGTAACACTTGTATGATTTCCTTGTACTTGAGTAACCAACAAGTATTCCTTTGTACACACGAGAGTCAAACTTTCCCATTATGCCATCTTCTCTTTTGATGTAGCATTTGCTTCCAAAAACTCTGAAGTGCTTCACATTTGTTGGTCTTCCTTTCCATAGCTCGTAGGGAGTTTTATCAGTGTTGTTAATGAGAATTACTCTATTTTGAATGTGAACTATTGTATGCACTACCTGTGTCCAAAAAATATCTATCAACTTTGAATCCATTTCTTGTCATGTCCTATTCTTTCTTTCAACAACTCCATTCTGTTGAGGTGTCCTAGCGACAAAGAATTTCCTTTTTATTCCGTGATTGCTGCAGTAGTCCATAAATTCCTTTGAGGTGAATTCTCCTCCATTATCCGATCTTAAGCATTTGACTCTTGAATCCATCTCATTTTCAACCATTTCCTTGTAGATCTTGAAATTTTCAAAATCTTCTGATTTGTTCTTGAGAAAGAAAACTACAGTCATTCTTGTATAATCATCAACTAATAACATAAAGTATCTCTCACCTTTTAAGCCTTTTGTTGTAGTTGATCCAACTAGATCAGTATGCACAATTTCCAGTGGTTTTGTTGTTGAATATTCCTTTTATTTGAACCTAGTCTTTGTTTTCTTTCCTTGTTGGCAATGCTTGCACAAAGTGTTGGTTGGTTTCATGATCTAGGGAATTTCTCTGACTGCTTCTCTTTTGCTGACTTTGACAAGGTTATCAAAATGCATGTGACCCATTATTTTGTGCCATAGCCAACTTTCATCTTCCTTTCCTAGACAACACTTTTCATTTCCAATTTTTCTTAACACATATATGTTGCTCGAAGTTCTTGTAGTTGTAGTGACCAATTTCCCTGAATCTTCTTTTCGTATCTCACACTTTTGTGAATCGAAAGTAACTTTATGACCTTGGTCACACATTTGACTCACACTTAAAATATTATGTTTCATATCTTCTACTAGTAGAACATTTTCTGCCTTTTCATTCTTGTTCTCAATTCGGACTGTGCCTTTTCTAATGATTTTGGATGAATCATCATTTCCAAAGGAGACTGGTCCATCTCTTTCCTTTCGTAATGTAAGAAACTTGTCTCTATCACCCGTCATGTGTTTTGAACATCCATTGTCAACATACCAACCAAATTTCTTCTGTTTATCTTGTAGAGCGACTGTGCATTCTTCATTGCTATACTGATCTTGTTTTCTTATCCATGTCATTTTCTAAGGTTCTTGTTTGTGACTCTGTTGAGGTTCTTTATGAGGGACTGTCATTCTATAATTTTTGGCCATGTGTCCAAACTTGTTACATTTGTAACATTCCACTTCAATGCTCAAAGATTCAAACCTGTTGTAACTTCTTCTTTGTGTTTCACTAGGTTTTCTTGAATAACCCCTTTGTGTATGTCTCTCAAAGTAGTTATTGTTCATGTTGTTAGCTTTGCAATTTACAGCTTTATGTCCAAAATTTTTACATGCATAACATAAACCAAAAAATATAGTTTGATACTTGGTAGTTGAATATCTTATGAAAGGAGGTGCTCTTATGAATCCTTCTTCTTCTTGAGGCCTGTCTATCTGTTGTTGACTCTTAAATATGAATCTTCTCAGAGGAGGAGTGTCCCTGTAATCTTCCTTGTATATCTTTTTATCCCCTTTGATTGTTTCTGCATAAATTTTTGGATCTGTTTATTGCTCTGTTGTTTTGGAACTTGATCCCTTTTGTGTCTAATTGTATCCAAGTCTGGACTTGTCAAGATACGATTGTTGACTGCTGATAATGTCATCCAGAACTTTTGAGATATTCTGCATATTTTTCTTTTGAATATCCTTTCTTAGTGTGACAATCTCTAATCCCAGGTTTCCAATGATCCTGTCCTTTCCTTCTAGCTATTCTTTGAGTGCTTCTTCAATTCTTTTATCTTCTTCTATTTGAACCTTCAATTTAGTAATCATTTGTTCTAGTTATTGAGTGTCTTTTTTCTTATCTAGTCCTGCTTGTAGTTTATTGTTTTTCTTCTTTTCTCTTCTGATAACTTCTATGGCACTCATTAATTCTTCTCGGAAGTCAACTTCTTCCACTTCAATTTATTCTTCATATGTTTCTTCATATTCTTCTTTGGAATCTTCTTTATTAGTGTCTTCTACTGCCATGAATAGAACTCTCCCTGTTTCACTGTCACCGACTTCATCTTCATATGATGATGAGATGTCTTCTTTGGTGCAAAAGTTTTTCTTGAAAACTTTCTTTGTAGTTCTTTTAACTTTATATGTTTGTCTACCTTTTGAGTAACTTTCATCATTTCTCTTTTTCCTATGATGACATTTGTTAGCAAAATGACCAATACCATCACAATTAAAACAAATTAAAGGAAGCTTACCTTTGTCCTTACCGTTGGTTCTTGTTGTTCCTGAGTCAATACTTAAGGCTTTAAAAAGTACAATGTCTAGGCATCCGAATGTTAGTAAGGTGTAAAAAGGGAGGACATTATAACTCTGGGAAAGGAAGCTAGGGTTGATTTCTAAGTTGTCGTTGTCTAGCTTCCAACTATTCCTGGATTTTTATATCATGTTCAATTGCAGCCCATGAACATTCAAGTTCTACCTGGATGGTGGTTGTTTTAAGTATAGTACCAAAGATATTTAAAGCAATATGGGTTTGGTCCGATAAACCAGGTTCAATATTAGGTTGTCTTACAATGGGGACAATCATAGAGGAACATAAAAATTCAAAAGAAATCTAAATTTTTTTATGCTATATCAATTTGATCTTATAAAGAGAACTTTGAAATTTATGTTAAGGACAAAATGCAAACCAAAGGCCTTTTTCTGTAACTGTGTTATATTTGAAATAAATAGTGTGTGAAATATGAGAAAAACATTTAGCTGTTTATAAAGTAAGGCTCCTATCAAGGGAGAATCTCACTCCTTAAACAGAGGAAGAAAATAGACTAAGAAGGAATCTGACAAAGCATAAAATATGACAACTTAAAGGTTCATAGGTCTTGTATTTGTTGTTAGCCGATACAGAGGAAAAACTGTAAACGATATAGATGAATAAAATTTAACCACCACAATAGATTTTTTACTAAATTGCAGTGCAACATTCATCAGATGTATATAAGAGAAATAAAATTGAATATGAATAAAAAAGAGAACAAACTCATAACAAAGTCTTGATGGAATCAGGATTCTCCAGATTGCTTTGTATTAATTCTCAAAAAGAAGATAGCCTCTCTTATAATCGACCAAAAAGATCCAGCCCCTTTTTTATTTCTAAAAAATTTATATTTATACATATTTTTATATGCTGGAATCTCAATCGTTCCAGAGGATTTCTGTTACAATCAAAGGAGTTAAAACATTTCATTTCTTTATCTTTGTCCTCATTTGGTACTGAAAACCTGCCTTTTCACCTACATCGTGCAAATAACACACTTCTCCACCAACTGTGATATCAATTTAGAAGGTTATGCTTGGTTATTGGCCTCAAAAACATAACAATATTTCAACAATCATGGAAACTTTCCTTCCACCTGCTGGTCTTTGGAGCTGATAGAACATAATAATATGCTTGGTTTAAATAGCCATTTATCTATTTGAACTATGTCTGTCTAGGTTATTTGTGAAATTTTGGCCAATTCTCTTTCTTCATTTTCCTTGATACTTAGCAAATATTTGGCTGTATTGATCTGACCTAGTATCTCAATGCTACTTTAACCATCAGAACCCAACCACATCCCATTTAACAAACCAAAAGTTTCTTCACAAGATTTTCTTATCTCCTTAGCTTGTTGTCTTCCTTCATATATATTTCGCTCCCATTCTTTCAACAATATATTGCCCCTGGTCTACTCTGAGATGGGAAAACTAGAACTACTGCTTATTTCCTTTCTCGTTGTGGCTATAATAGCCTCCTGGAATGCAACCCAAGCCGCTCTGACTTCCCTTCCTCTGAGAGAGAGGTTCTCCAATATCTGATCAATGAGTTGGCAGCTACTTTGTGTTGTAGGAAAATCTCCCTGCGGATAGGTAGATTGCCTCTAAGAGCTTGACCCTAAATCTAGATAGAAAATGCTTAACGTGGACACTGGATTCCTTTCAAATCTATCTAAGTTAAGAGATGAGAAGGAAGGATGACAGAAGTACCTCTTTATCGACGTTTGTCCCTGCACGCTCCGAGTTGCGCTCCAATCCTTTTCTCCTCGCCGAGTTCTGCAGACAAACATGATACGACCACTTCCTACTCTATTGATATTAGCTTGAAAATAGATTTATCAACTAATGATAAGTTCATCTGACATTAGACACAAACTAGAAAGAAACAGGCCAAGCGTGTCATATTAATGAGAATAATGATAGCAGTTCTTACAATAGTAGATGCGAATGCGACATCTTCGTCAAGTCCTCTTCGTCTAACCCTTGCCTGAAAGATCCATAACTTGGATAACAACAGCTTCACTGATCACTCTCTTCTAGATGACTGTGTATTTCCTCCAACATCATAGGTTACATGCTAGCAATTCTTCCCCTTTCCACCATCTTAGAGCCTATTTATATAAGTTAAGAGGAGCTTAACCTCTTGAGTTATCTTTAGAACAAGTTGGGAACTTTCTCCTTAGATCAGGGATCTCTTGATGAAACCAAGAATTTGGATACAACTGCCTCCTAATCTCGAAATATCCTCCCCTTATTCTCCTCAACGGGCCAACTACTGCCTCAGATTAGGCATCGCTCCCTTAGAAGGGGCATCAGAGCATTGTAGCGCTCCCTTACAAGCTTTGGGAGGGCGCCAACGCTTTCAAGATGAGAAGCGCTCCTTCAGAGGGGGTAGGGGAGAGTTATAACGCTACCTGAAGCCTTGTAGGGGAGCGCTCCCCCTCAAAACCTTTGTTTCAGAACCCTCTTCAGGTTTCAAGAGTTATTTGTCTTTAGTAAACTAGTTCTCCTTCTTCAAATCAAGCATATGAGATGTTATAAGTGTCTCCTTAGTGTCGTTGACATGGCAGTGTGTTCGAACATAATTTGTGACACTTGTAACCAACTTGCGACACTTGCAAAAGTTGTAAGGAATATGCAACGCTTACGACAATTGAGAGGAACATGCGACACTTTATCCAACTAAGTAATTTTGACATGTAACAGATTGCCCCCCAAAGTATGAAGTTAGAAGATGTCAACTGATAACTGAAATACTTTGTAGACATCCAAGCAAGGGTATAGACTCAGAGAACCTGACAGAAGTTGCACATAAACATCCAACAAATATCATGACATATTTCAAAACCAAAGGCAGGCATACCTATGCTTTGGGATCAAGACTTTGCAAGATATGGCTGCCATAAAATACACTGCGGATCCATAATTGTACTGATAAAAAGGTATAGCCATTGAAAATACAATGTGGATCTATACTTTGATGACTTGGACTGATCGTAGCCATGAATAATACACAGTGGATCTACGAGATGACAAGACATAGCCACGACCAATACAAAGTGGATCTATGTTACAATGTATGTGTTTTTTGTCCAATAGAAATTCCTTTGCAGCCTGGGCAAAACATATATCAAAGTGATCACTCAACCCAGGGTATTCTTATCAATCCCAATATGGTACGAATTTGACCATGTGAATAGATGTCTTGATGTCAAACATGGTAGAAACCACTTGATTACCGGTCAATGGTGTGAATCGTTAACAAGTGCGAGGGAGATCACCATTAATGTCAATGATTCCCAAGTTACCCTAGTACATTCCAGCGAATGTGAGTAGATGAGATGAAGTCGAACACCCATGGAATCATTCGATCATAGGTCAATGATGTAAACCTACTGTTGAGTCTGAGGAGGCCTGCCATTGAGGCATGCAGGTCCCAAAGTACTAACTGGTTTCTAAGTCTGATTCTCGGATAATGTGTTGGAGTCGACAGGAATAGACTCGTCGAGGGAGGGCCTTGATGTATCCCCCATCAACGACATGAAACAGACATGGAGATGTGATTGGAAGATCAAATGGACATGGACTGACACAGGTTTTGAGGAAAAATATTTGGGATGGCTAACTCTAGAGGCGGATACTTCCCTTGAACACTGACGCATAATAGCAAAACATGACATGGACCAAAACTATGCAATGGATACTGTGACTTGCATCGGGTGACCCAAAGGATCTAAAGGAACTCGGAGGATTGGCTCAGTGCAGAGGTTCAGCGGATTATGATATGTGCAAGTGACAAAGTGTCGTGCTCAAGGGCGACTCTAAGAAGTGTTGGATGATGTTCTCAAGAGACTGCTTGGCTTGCTCCTTTCAATTTTTGCCCCATCCAGATAGATGAGTACCTCTTTTTGATTTAATGATCTTGAGGAGGATAACACATGCTCGATATAACTCACCTTCGGTAAGTCCCTCTTCCTTTGTTTAAAGAACCGGAAGAAGTAAGGGTTCGATCCCATATGGGCCTGTCGATGTGTGTTTTAATGAGTCCAAAGACAGAAAACTTGAAGGTTTTTTGGGATTATAGAGTTTGAAAAAACACTTAAAAGAGAAATCTCTCAGTTCCTTTTTCGTACAGTAGTCCAATGAGACCGAAAAAGGGTTAAACTATCGCTCGAAAGACGCTCTTTCTGACCTTTTAATGAGTGTGAAAGGAAGAAAGATCACTCGACAATCTTTTCATATTTAGAGAGTCTGAAAAGGGTTTAAAGGAGACTCTAGGGGGGTTCCTTTTTTGTTTGTTCGTATCTGTACGGGTTCGAAAAAGGGATAAAAGTTTACCCGGTTGTGTTCTCATATTGTCGAGCTCGAGAACGAACTAAGACTAAGCTCATAAGTTCGACAAGGTGAATAATTCATCAGAACTACCAGGAAACCTGTGATGCCAGAGCTACAAAGCAGGGTTTAGTGAAGCCATTATACCATTAGAGAAACCCAAAAATGACCATACCTTATAAAAAATGAAATTTTATAAATAACAATTGATTTGAAAATTCATTTACCATTTCATTTGCAAGGATTTTTGGAGTAGTGGAGAATCTCATTTTGAAGAAAATTTTGTTTTTCTCGCTGCCGGAGCTATGGTCCACCGTTTTGCTTGTTATTCGAAACAGGTAGGTGTCTGTCTCTTGCTCTCTTTATTGCATGGTTTCACATCCATTTTCATAGCATTATTTATTTTAAAACACGAAGCCCTAAGTCGCCCCAATTAGAACCAAATCGGCCCCCTTCAAAAACTAATGGAAAAGAGGAATAATTTTACAAAAAATTATTTAAAGAAGCATGGTTAAGATGTCAACATCCTTGTGGTCAATTAGATAGGTCATTTTTAGTAAAAGAACTCATAAAAATCCTCCCAAGTGCCCACGCAGCCCCCAAAGTCGTTTTTAATTTTTAAAACGTTTTCATCAATGTTTGATAAATGTTAAATGTTTAGGGGAGGGTGTGGTGGTTAAAAAGAGTGAGTGGTTTCTTTTAGATGATGTGGGCATCTTATTTCATGTTTTAAATTTCTTTTGAAAATCACCGAAATTGCCAAAACGTGGAAATAACGAATTTCTTGATTTTTTTGTTTTGTAGGTAACTTCGACAATCATGATTGAATGGAAAGAGAGAGAGCATGAGATGGATGACTTAGCTACCCTACGGAGTCCTCGTACATGGGATTCTTTACGAGCTTGTGGCTTGGTCAAGTTTTTCAAGTTGAAAAAAATGAAGAGAGAGATGTTATTGCTTGAGCATATGATTAGCCTCTGGGACGTTGCAGAACAAGGATTCCATATTGGTACACAAATTTTAACCATCGAGTTAGAAGACATGTACTTTTTGACCGGCCTCTTGAAAAGAGGGGTCCCCATATCTTTCACTGGGAAGAGGGCATTACCTGAGTAGGTGGATGTGTATCTAGCATGCCACTGCGTTCCAGGAGCAAGGTTGGTAGGGGGTAGAATCCCTATCATGGATATTCGAGATCTGCCTCTCTGGTCTATATTATTCGCTATCACAAGCATTCTAGGCAGCACTAGCGCTCATCTAGCATCAGGATCGTAGGTGGCTTACGGTGTTCAATGTTTGGAACCAACACTGTTCAACTGGAGTGCAGCGTTCCTTCAGAATGTGAAGGAACAGATCTCACGATGCAGGACTGGTCAGAAGCAGTTCGGTTATGGCTCATTTTTGGTCTCATTTTTTCTAGAGCACATCCCTCAGATGCAGCCTCAGATAGCACTAGCAGTATGACCAGTGGATGAACCTAGGATGGAAAGGTGGACTATTCTGTCTCCAAGGCTAGTGTCGGAGTCAGAGTTCCATTTTACTGGTGATTTCTTTGCTTGGCTGAGTTGGCAGTACCTATGGATAGAGGACTTCCCTTATGGTGATGTAGATTTCCGTGAGAGTATGGAATTGATTTTTCTTGCGGGGGAAGACTGGGATGAGTCAGGTAAGAGACTAAGCCAAACCTTGTCTAGTTTATGTTTTTAAAGTTTTTGATGTATATATTTTTTTGGGTATGTAAAAGAGTTTTAACAGATGTATTGTTTTCAACATGCAGACAAGGGAGCAGTGCACCCAGTTGATATACCGGTACCAGGATGTCACAGAGGCATCCCGGTTGCAGCAGATCCAGCAGTACCAGTGGTGGGTCTTCGGGAGGTTGAGAGAAACCTCCAAGGCCTTACGATGGGCATCCTCCCTTTGCGGATGGGGGAAGTGCCTTTACATCTGTAGCAGCACACTGTAGGAGTACCAGAGAATATCAATTTTCTGTTGAGGCATGTAGTGCGCGCAGTAGTGTGTTACTCACAACACAATGCAGTGCGGGGATATTAGAGTCTCTCCGGTGATCATTTTTTTTGTATGCCTTGTCAGGAAACATTGTATGGGTGGGAAGACCCAATATTTTGCTCTTCTACATACTTTTTTGATGTAATACAAACATTTTAGTCACGCCATATATATATATATATACATATATATACAGTTTCAAGTTTTTACGATGCCGATGATTTGTACATGATGTCTGTGATGTGTTTTAATTTACATGTAATGTACAGTTTTTCTTTCCTTGAATCTTATATATGGGTGAGATACCGATCCATGATATAATTAGCTAGTGAATCTGAAACACTATTAAGTTCCCTCGGAATGTGTCTATATTCGATGTAATTGAACATTCGTTCAAGATGACGAACTTGCAAGTGTAGGCGTAGCAGGATAGGACTATGGATAGCGTAGATGTGGTTGAGTTGATAAAGCACAAGTTGGGAGTCTAAGTAAATAATGATGCGAGAGATACCTAGGGAGGAGGCTTGGGTCAGTAGTCCAATGACAGCGTGATATTCTGCCATATTGTTGGTTGCTGGTCCTAAACAGATGCCTCCTGAACTCATCACCTAGTCAAATTGGTAAATAACCCAAGCTGCTGAAGAAATGTTCCAGGTATGTCAGCTAGCGCCATCTGCGAACCCAAAAAAGATAGGAAAGGAAGATGGCATCTGCGCATGAAAACACAGGAACAGTCATGAGTGGCAACGACAAAGACTCGAGCACGCGAAAGAAATAGACACACCAAAACTAAATACAATAATGTACAAAGTACAAATGCTAGGTGATCTAGGCATAGTACTTCTTAAGGTAAAGCCTGTTTCGGGGGTCTCCCAGGGAAATTCCATCATGATCAACTAATTCATAGGCTCGTTTATGTAGGACATGTTTCACGACGTAGGGACCGTGCCACATGGGTTCTAACTTTCCTGTCCCCAATTTATCGTGAGCTTGGTTGTAAACAAGGACTAAGTCTCCTTTCGTGAAAGTTTGGGGGTGGACGGATTTGTCATATTGACTTTTAATTCATTTTTGATGTGCCTCATTGGCGAGAGTAGCATCGCGATGTGTTTCATCCAATTTGGATAGATACAAAAATCGTTCTTCTTCAGTAGAAGTATGGGCCAGGAGTTCTACTTTTAGTTTGAGTGATGGAATCTCATACTCGATTGGTAGGACGGCTTCAATGCCATAGACCAACTGGAAAGGAGTGAATCCAGTTGAAGTTTTTACAAAGGTGCGATAGGCCCAGAGAGTGGAGAACAGTTGTAAATGCCACGATGTTTTTTTTTCCCCTACCATGCATTGGATCAGGGTTTTTAGGACTTTGTTGATAGCCTCAACTTGTCTGTTCGCTTGACGGTAGTAAGGGGATGAGTTTTCATGGATAAAACCCAATTTGAGATGTAACTCGCTCATTATCTGGTTTTTGAAGTGTGCACCATGGTTAGTGACAATGGCACGTGGTACCCCAAAACGATTTATGATGTGGTTGAAGAGGAATAGAGCTGCAGTACGGCCATCATTCAGGAAGGTAGGCATAGCCTCAGCCCATTTGGTGAAGTAGTCGATGGCGACGATGATGTAACCATGCCCCCCAGCTGAGGTAGGCTTACACTACATGAAATTGATGCCCCATTTGGCAAAGGGACCGATGGAGATAATAGGGTGCAGCGCTATAGGATGGGTGCGTGATTTCTTATTAAGGATTTGGTAGGATGGGCATTTTCTGATGGCCTCGATACAATCTTTGAAAATCGAGGGCCAAAAGTAGCCGATACGTAGGATTTTTTGGGATGTGGCCATCCCGAAAATGTGACCGCCATAGGCACCAAGGTGACAATCGTTTAAAACGCATTTAGCCTCCTCATGAGTCAGACATCGCCGAAGGATGGTGTTGATACCTCGGCGATACAAGGTGTCGCCAAGGATGATGTAACAGCGAGAGTGGTGACGAATGCGTCGATGCTCTTCACGAGAGATGTTGGGCTGAAAATGTTGTGTTTGAAGGTAGAGGAGAATGTCTCTGTACCAAGGATCAGAGGTGTTGATGAGGAAGAGAGATTCATCAGGGAGAGAATCTCTAGGTTCGGTGTTTTCATCGGCACAAGGGAGAGAACAGATGAGCTCGGCAAACACCAAGGATTTTTTGGCTTTAGCTTTCGTAAAATCGAGATCGAATTCTTGAAGAATAACGATCCATTTTGAATATTTTCCCCCAAGTACTTGATGTGTCAAGACGTGGTACATGGGGTTGGAGTCTACGATTACCGTGGTGGTGCGTAATAAGATGTAGTGGTGGAACTTTTGGATAGAGATGACGGCTGCCAGAGCCAATTTCTCAACATGCAAATATCTGAGTTCGGGTCCAGATAAACTCTTGCTCAGATAACAAATCACATGTTCTTCGCCGTTGGGATCTTCTTTGACTAACACCATTGCGATGGTGGAAGTAGAAGTGGGCAAGTAAAGGATATAATCCTTTGTATATTCAGGGGGATGTAACAAAGGTGCATGTGTCAAAGCGTTCTTGAGAGCATCGAATGACCATTGAGTGGCGTCATCCCAGATGAAAGGGACATTCTTTTGCAGTAACCACATAAATCCTTTAGTGATCTCGGCATAATTACAGATGAAGCGACGAAGAAAGTTTGCTTTGCCTTGCAAACTTTGGAGTTGGGTTAAATTGGTAGGTGGAGGTAAGGATAAGATGGCCTTAATCTTTAAGGGATCCACCCTGATCCCATCTTTGGAGACAATGAAACCGAGGAGTCGACCGAATTCAATAGCGAAAATGCATTTGTGTGGGTTCAGACGAATACGGTAAAACCTACATTGCAGAAAAATCACTCATAAATGATCAATGTGATCGGATCAATTTAGCGAATGTGCAGGTAAATCGTCGATATATGGTTCTGCTATATGTTTGATTTCATGAAAAGTGTACGACATGGCTCGCTGGAAAGTGGCTCCAGCATTTTTAAGGCCAAAAGGTAGCTTTCGGTAGGTGAAAGTTCCCCAAGGGTAGATGAAGGCTATCTTGTGTTGATCTGTAGGCAAGATTTCTATCTAGTTATATCCAGAAAAGCCATCCATGAAAGAGAATATTACGCTCCCCGCGCAATTATCGATGATTTGGTCGATGAAGGGCATAGGGTAGTTGTCCTTAGGACAAGCTTTGTTGAGATCTCTATAGTCAACGCAAACATGGATGGTCCCTTGTTTCTTAGCAACCAAAACAAGGTTGGAGACCCATTCGGTTAAAGGGACGGGATAGATGAAGCCAGATTTTAGAAGCTTTTCAAATTCTACCTTTATAGCTGTGATTTTCTTGGGATGAACCAGGCGAAGCTTTTGTCGAGCCAGTTTTGCGTCAGGGTAAGTTTTGATTTTGTGTACAACGATTGAAGGGTCAATCCCTAGCATTTCCTCATAACTCCATGCAAAGACATCGCGGAATTCCTTGAATAGAGTGGTGTAAGAAATCACTTTGTCGGGTGTGCAATTGGCACCAAGTTTAATATTTTCCACGACACCTTCTTTGATTGAAATGTCAATCGTGATCATAGTGGAGATGTTACCCATGTTTCCCTCAGAGAGAGTATCTTGTGTGAGGATGGGAGATTGCATAACTTTGGTAACATTGGGGGGGAAGACAGATCGGATGTATTGGTGGATTTATTCCAAAGGCAGAAGAAAACAGGATCGATGGTGGTTTTCATCCCATGGAAAATCGTCAATTCTAAGCATTTCCATGATAGATTTGTCCGAAGGAAAAATATGGGAAATGTAATGGATGGCAGATGATAGGGAATCCAACCAGGGCACCGAGTAAGTATCCGGTGCCAATGAATGTGAATTGTTGGAAGAGGGAGAGGCAGATTGGATAGCTACATATGCGGCCTCGGCTGGGCTAAGTGACATGGTGTCACTGAGTGCATCGAATTCCAAAGGAATAGGCACAATCCAAGGGTCAGATGATTCCAAGGATTGATAAGGAAAAGTCGAGATCATATTTAAAATGAAAATATGATGTGCAGTAGGTGGAAGTGGTGTAGGGAAAGTACCCATGAGGCTAGAATATTTCAATAAGCCTACACCAACTCTTTCATACGTAATCGGGTGGTCTCCCAGAAAGGGAATGTTGTTGGTAGCAGGGTCGCGAGCGTCGGGTGTGCAAAAATCGAGCTAATCGATGGTGACAATTTTGCCTTGATGGGGGAATTGTACACATCAAAACACTGACAAGACAATGGCAATCATGGCGTAGAACCAACTTCTTCCAAGTAGTAGGTTGTAATCGAGGGGGGCATCGACCACCTCGACGTCAACAGTAACAGTTTTTTCGCCCAACTGAAGGGCTAAGGATTGTAATAATCCGTGAGGATGAAAACCTCGTCCATCAAAGGCGCATAACATGGTAGCGGATTTGTTAAGGGCAGGTGATTTAAATCCTTTCCAACAGGCTAGAGACATGACACAGGTGGAGGCTCCCTCATCCAGGATAGTCCGGTGGATTTGTTGATTGTGAACAACAACATTGATTTGGAAAGCTAGCTAGTGGGAGAGTTGCGGTTGATGATCGTCCAGATTAAATGTGAGGTAGTTTGATGACTCAGGATCAAAAGCACTAATAGCGGCTAAGAGCATTCTACGTTGGCTAGGGAAGTGTTGTAGAACTTCCAAGGCGGACATAGCACACGGGGCTTGGGACAAATCTTCTACAATATTGTAGTTTTGGGTAGCCCGTGAATTGGGATTGAATGTGGATTTCTGGATGGTGCACTTAGGAGGGCGTAAGATGGAGTCAAAATAAGGTTTCTCAATATGGAGTGGCCCAGATGGAGGGTTAATAGATGGATGGTTGATGGAGGATGGTAACGGGTCTGATGGAGAACCGTTAACATTCTTCGGTTTATTAGGTTTAACTGGCGTGTCATATGTCGTAGAGAAAGTTGTTAGATTAACTCTGTTAAACATGTAAATGTGGGCACTTGTCGAGGCCTCATCATGGGGTTGGTTGGAACTGCCCCCAGCGTGGGGGTTTGTGCAACCAAAGATTGTTGCTGCGGAAAAGGCTGAGTGAGCACAGCGGGTTGTGAATTTCCCTTGAAAAGTTTGGCCACTTTATCGCAATGTGGGCAGTCTCGAGTGTAGTGATCATCATCACAAATGAGACATGGGAATTTTGGTTTTCGTTGTGGTTGTTTTCTGACAGCAGGGGCTTGCGGTTGGGTCTTGGGTTGTTCATTGTTTTTGTTCTTCTTTGGTTTGTTCTTTGCTTTCTTCTTGCCCCCAAGTTGTTGTGAAGGGGTTGACTAGACTGCATTCACATTAGAGACCTGAGTTTGAGGGGGGGTCGAAGAGGGTGCAGTCAAACTGGGAGCAGCTGTGGAAGCGGGTCACTGGATTGTTCAAGTAGACTGGGTAGTAGATTGAGTTTTGACAAAGCCAATAACTCCATCCGCATGGGAAGAAGTCGATGGTTTGGATGGATCGTTAGTGGCACAGGTAGCGTTCGGTATCAACTCATATAGAGTACTGGATTATGAATAGACTAAGTCTAAGTACTGATCTTGGGCAATGGCTTCTTCCTCGGTGACTACACCACCCATGGCAACGTCATGAGCAATCTGGGGTAACAATGATTTAGTGAACCATTCTGCTAACAATTGGTCAGGAATGATGGCTTTGATTAGCCTTCGTCGTCGTCTCCATTCATGAATGTGGTCGGAGATATGTACGGAAGTTGTCTGACGAAGGGAGGTTAATAGTTCAGTATCTGTCTCGTATCGAATGGGTAGTTGGAAATGCGTGAGGAAGGACATGGCGAGGGAGTTGAAATCGTGAAAAGATACGCACGGTAACTCAATATACCATTTCGTCGTGGAACCTGTAAATGTTCATTGGAAAAGACGCAAATGAATCAAATCGTCCATGAGGAAGTTGGATGAACACCACAAATGGAAGGTCATCACGTGGTTGTTCGGGTCTTCTCTAGACTTTCTGTCGAATTTTGGGATATGAGAAGGAAGTTTAGCTGGGATAGCTGGCCAAACTGGAGAATGATAAATAGGACCATTCGTTAACCGATACAAGTCTAGAAGGTCTGAGGTGGCTAGAAAAGGTAGTTGTCAGTTAACCTATGGGTAATGATAGTGTGGCAGAGGGACACCAGTGGAGCCCAAGACTGGGTTATGTGGATAGTCATAACTCGTGGGCCCTCTCATGTGAGGTTGGTTTTGACCAAGGTACATAGGATTTGAGATGTTTTGAGAAGTATGTGTGAGCGGAGGATAACCAGATGGGTTTTGTGGATTATAGGGTGGGTTTGGTATTTTTCCATGAGGGGGTTGTTGCGGAGTCTGAACATTTTGTCCCGTGGAGGCATGTGGGTTTTCTTGAAAAGGGATGCTCCACAGATTGGGTGTGGCAGAAACATTTTGTCCTTGTGGTTGATGGTATACTCTGGATTGAGGTTGCCCCCCAGCATGAGGGTGCCCACCGAATGGAATTTTTCCTCCGGTGGGAGGATGGCCCCAGCACTAGGGTTACCTCCGAATGGATTTTGTCCTCCGGTGGGAGGATGCCCCCCTGTTTGAGGTAGGGTTCCTAGGATCTGAAATCCAGACGTCAATGACTGACCGGTGTTGCTGAGTGGGTTGGGACCACCAAGACTAGTCCCTCCAGGTTGTTGGATAGGTATGGAACTTCCTGGTATAATTTGGGTAGTGGTTTGGGCAGTGGTGGAAGTGGAAGCATTCAATGCCCTGTATCCAAAAGGGAGTGTAGGTCTTGGTGTTACAGGTGTGCCAATCGGGGCTTGATTAACTACCGCATTACTGGCGGGGATAGTAATAATATGTGGGGCCATTGTCGAATGGGCCGTCTAGAGGGGAATAGTAGACCTTGGGCCAACGGATGGTGTGTTCATACCAACAGGTGGTGTGGCTGTAAAAATGGTGGTATCGGTGAAATGATTTGGGGGTACAGTGTAGGAAAAAGGTATGTCAGCACCTTCTCCAGTCCCATAAAGATCTCGCACCAAGCGTGGTGGACTCCGAACAATGTCTGCGGTCCAGAAGGGGTCACTGGCTAAAGGGTTTTGAGAAGACCCGGCCGAAATGTTAGAAGGATGGATGACAACAAATTCTCTAGCGGAATTTAGTTGGAGGATCTATCGTTTGTATCCCTCCGGAATGCAGTAAGCTTCCGGAGATTCTGAGACAATTCGAAAATTCTCCAAAGGAATGGGAACTTCTTCCTGGGAAGTTGTAGTATTATGAACCTCACTCTGTTGAGGATATTCCTCAGTAGAATGAGGGGGTAAAGGGGTGTTTCCTTCCATATTTTCTAGAGGAAGTCCCTGTAGCCTCCACGAGCAGTGTGGAGGGTCAATGTTGGCGGAAAAGAGTCAGCGAAAGAAATCTATGGCCAACTAATGAAAAGACACAACACACGCTAAAAACATCTAAGAATTACAACCAAGCAAACATGACCTTCTTTTGATGACCGTACTAGTTGGTGATGAAATCCAACATCACGTGATCAAGTCCAGAAGGGGCGGGGATAGGGTGGAACAGATACAATGGCGACCTGCTTAACAGACTTATGCCTTGGTGTGAGCTTCCACGCAGTAATTGTGGATTTACCCTCCAAGGAGCCCGAGTGAGTTTGACCAATGTCTGCTCCAGGTACAGTGAGACTTCCCATCACTGTCACCTTGTGTAAGACCCTAGATATTATGGCCACTAAGGTTACCAATTCGCAGTCATCCCCTGGGCGGGAACAGTCGACAGTCCGATCCGAACGTACAGGTAGGGTATCAAGCCCGAAATCAACTAAAAGGATTCCATGCAGTAATTGTGGATTTACCTCAAAGTGAACCCCATAATACGATCCGACCACCACAATTAGTTAAACCACAGAGGGTTAGTCCCCGTAGCTCACCCAAATGTGACCTCGTGCGTAACCCCTGTGTGAGAGGGGGATCCCAGGCAAACTTATACAATAACTGGATTTGACTCTCCCTAACTCAGGATGATACTGTTTGTTTTGGAAACATTGGAGAGTTATGCTCACAACCCTAATCCAAAGTACTAAGCCTAGTCTACTATTGGTGGAGGATCCTAGAAAAGAAAAAGTTCTAAATAACTTTTAATTAGCGTTGATTTTATGGTTGTTCTTTACGCAAGGGAGTGCATGGAAGTGAAACAAATGGGATTATGAATCAGACCCAAAGAATGCATTGAATATGATAAGCAGTCATTTGTTTTCGATGAACGTCTATCTAAGGGAGAGAGAAAGTTCTTTTCACTAACAAGCACAAATACGGAGTGTCCTCAAACGATTCTTTTTCTCAATCAAATCCTGATGTAATGCTAAAAATTTTAAATGCATTCTAATATGCACAATCAATCATAAAGATGTCTTTTATTTTTTGTGTATGAATGATGATCAATTCAACATAATGCTCGTCTTGCTAATTATCTTTCTTGTATGAATGAAAATCAAACTAGCACAAGCAAAAGTCATACAAACAATACACCCTTTCGTTGCAATAAAAACGAAAAAGCAAAAGAAAAGAGACAGTCAAAGAGAAAAACAAACTTCACACCCAAAAGCAAAAGTTGAAGAACAATGATCTTGACTGAAATTGAGATAAAGAGGTTTGTAGGCCTTTGATGACCTTCACTAGGGTTTTTACTCAGCTGACGAGGAGAGGAAAACAATGCATGGGTTTCAAACTTCACTCAATAGAAAAAACTCAATAAAAATAGTGAAGAAGGCTACAAACTCCAACCAGTAAGATGTGTATTCTTCAAAAAGGACAGATGTCAAGACTGAAAGGGAAGGAACATTGACTCACAAGGTCACTCAGCAGAAGAGACACAGAGGCAAAACCTTGACAAAGAAATTCTAGAAGGTTTTTTGGGCTAAAGAGGGTTGGCGCTCTGTTTCCAAAGGCAAGGAGCGTTATAGCGCTCTGTGCAAGAGTATGGGGGAGCGCTGGTGCTCTGTTAACACTAGGACAGGGGTGCCAGGGTCTAAAAACCCCAAAAATGTCAAAAATTCCAAAAATTGGAATTCAAACTCGACAACTATGTTGAGTGTGATAAGGTAAGGAGCCAATCAGCTCATAAAACCAATCAAAAGAGGGGTAAACCAGGTATGAAACAATCAAGGGATAGAACTAGGTCAATGAGGAGAAAATCGAAACAAGAAGTTTCGATTCGAGGCTATCTACCCAGTGGAGTCATCAGTTTCTGTTGTAGGAAAATCTCCCTGCGGACAGGTAGATCGCCTCTAAGAAATTGACCCTAACTCTAGATAGAAAATGCTTAATGTGGACACGAAATTCCTTTCAAATCTATCTAAACTAACACATGAGAAGGTAGGATGAAATAAGTACCTCTTTATCGACGTTTGTCCCTGCACGCTCCGAGTTGCGCTCCAATCCTTTGCTCCTCGCTGAGTTCTGCAGACAAACAAGATACGACCACTTCCTACTCTATTGATATTATCTTGAAAATAGATTTATCAACTAATGATAAGTTCATGTGACATTAGACACAAACTAGAAAGAAATAGGCCAAGCGTGTCATATTAATGAGAATAATGATAGCAGTGCTTATAATCGTAGATGCGAATATGACAGCTTCGTCAAGTCCTCTTCGTCTAAACCTTGCCTGAAAGATCCACAACTTGGATAACAACAGCTTCACCGATCACTCTTTTCTGGCTGACTGTGTGTTTCCTCCAAAATCATAGGTTACATTCTACCAATTCTTCCCCTTTCCACCATCTTAGATCCTATTTATATAAGTTAAGAGGAGTTTAACCTCTTGAGTTATCTTTAGAACAAGTTGGGAACCTTCTCCTTAGATCAGGGATCTCTTGATGAAACCAAGAATTCGGATAAAACTGCCTCCTAATCTTGAAAGATCCTCCCCTTATTCTCCTCAACGGGCCAACTGCTGCCTCAGATTAGGCAGCACTCCCTTAGAAGGAGCATCAGAGCGCTATAGCGCTCCCTGACAAGCTTTGGGAGGGTGCCAACACTTTCAAGATGAGCAACGCTCCTTCAGAGGGGGCAGGGGAGCGTTATAACGTTACCTGAAGCCTTGTAGGGGAGCGCCAACGCTCCTAAGGCTGATATAGGGGAGTGCTCCCCCTCAAAACCTTTGTTTCAGAACCCTCTTTAGGTGTCAAGAGTTATTTGTCTTCAGTAAACCAATTCTCCTTCTTCAAATCAAGCATATGAGATGCTATAAGTGTCTCCTTAGTTTCTTTGACATGGCAGTGTGTTCGAACATCATTTGCGACACTTGTAACCAACTTGCAACACTTGTGAAAGTTGTAAGGAAGATCTGATGCTTACGACAATTAAGAGGAACATGCGACACTTTATCCAACTGAGTAATTTTGACGTGTAACACTTTGAATCATTTCTACTTTAACAAGTAGACCTTGCTCTGCCACCAATAACCTTTTTCTGATTTCTATTGCTTGGGATTGAAATATCTCGATATCGATTACCTGTCTTTCGGCTAACTCTAATTTGGCCCGAAGCTGCTCTATCAATTCTCCTTGCTGGACTATCTATATCTGAATTGTCTGAACCATTAGATGTGTCTGTTTGAGATCATCTTTGAGCCCCTAATTTCATTTAAATCATCTATTCTAGCTTGCTCCAAAGTTGCATTCGCCAGAACTTTGGTAGAAGCCTCTGCCGTAGCTAGTTTAGCCTCTAATGTCTTGATTAGATGATTTTTTTGCTTCAGTTGATCTTTTAGGGTCCCAACTAAATATTGGTTTGTCGTAGAGAAAACACCCGATGTTCCTATTATTTGCGTTGCAAATTCTTCTTTCTTCATGGTTCTTCCATCAGTTAAAATTTTAAATTTATTGGATACAGTACCTGCCTCTTGGTAGAGTTCTTGTCTCACGACAACCTTTCTCTTCTTATCAAAGAAGAATTCATTCGGAGATAGCTCTTCCACTGATATGGGTGTTAATTCTTCACCAAAAATCCAACTTGTGTCTGGTATTCCCTTTGTCAACTGCAGGGGAGTAACATAAACAATGGGATTACTGAATTATTTAGATAATTTCCCTGGAGTAACGACCGAAGTTGGCTCACTTGGAGGATCGAAAGCCTTGGCTTCCTGTTTCGGGCCCCCAATTTTCTCTTCTTTATCCTGTTCTTCTTCTCAGCCAGGTGGTGAATCTTTGGAGCCTTCATCTTTTGTTTTCTACACCTCTACGGTCGTTGGATTCTCGCCCCATAATACTAGTGGAAGGCAGCTCCGCCTATGTTCTTAAAATTTGAAAATGTCGACCCTCTCTTCGGGCAACAAGGATTGTATCTGAGCCAAACCATCGACATATGATCTCGCGCCTCGAAAAATATCATTATGAGGTGAATTTGTGTGCTCAAACCTTTTAAGGTCACAGCTAGCCAAGTGATTACTCATGACCCTGTGTGGGTCGTGTTTCTTGAATTCAATATGGACTAATTTTATATCTTCTAAGGCTACTGCGTTGGCCTTTTCATGCCTGAAATATAATAAAGAATAGGTGTTTAAATGAATGGGGAAAGGTGGCCATACCTTCTTTGAAAACCCCTTCAGCTCTTTACTTATGCCACCAATCACGATTTGCATGGCGATCTCACAACAGGCCAACCTATCGGGTATAAATAATGGTAGAGCATGTGGAGGGACAGAAGTGGAAAACCCTGATGTATGAAAACTCTTCCTCCACGTACCATTCAGCCACCTTGCTCAAATTGGCCGCAATGTTATCTGAGATCTGGGGCGGTGGATTACCGAAGCTGGCGATATACATCAGTACCATTACCCAATTGAAGATTTCATATATAAAATCTGAGGCCTTATCCTCCCAAAGCTTAGAATGATAGACATGGATAGGCTCAGTCTCCAATGGAGCCCAGCTCCAACTCATTAAGGGAAAATGTGTCATGGAACACATGGCGTCCATTATGTATACAGATATAAAAAATGAGGTGGCTTTCCCGCTTTCCCTCTATGTCCGATATTCTGTAATCCGACTGGTCAGACTATCTGATAACAGTTTGGCCCAGTCGAAAGAATACCATTTTTCTACTGTATGCATTAGAGGCACCCATGGGAGGAAAACATGTGCGGTGTCTTTCCTCCCATACAATCTATAGGTCATCATCGCTATGTATTTGAAATGTGGTTCCAAAGAAGATATGGAATAAATTACATTGCTATCTTCCCTGAAATTAACTGGGTGTGAGACCCAATCCTTGATCAAATCAGATAAACTTTTCCCGTATTGCTCACACTCCTTATGTTTAAAATCCTCCAGAAACTCTGCATTGTATGTGAAGTTCGACGTGGGTGGTAACTTGTACATCGCCTGTAAGTTTTCTAGTCTAAAGGTACCAACAATGACCTTCTTCTCACTAATGATGGTTCTAGTAGGGATATCTACATGATCTAGAACCCATCGGATCATGTCATAGTAAGGCAGAATACGTGGCCTGACCGCTACTTTGTGCATCTCTACCTGGATGATGATATTTTATTTGGTAGTCATGTCATCTTTCTCGTTGTCACTAGAATAGTCCGAACAATTCACCAAATCTGATTGCAAAACCTCTGAGATGTAAGACCAGGTTCGTATGGAATCAACGTTTTGAGGTGAAGTATCTGAAACATTATAGGAGCCTTGTCCTGAAATATCAACACTTTTCTTGGATGCTTTTCAAGGGGCCATGATAGAATATTGAGACTTATCTCTCCTGTAATAAAAATGTGTATACAAACAGAGATCAGTTTGCTGAGAAAAACTTATTTGCACGGGATAGAAATGAGCTTTATGAATAGAATAGAAAGGAAAAAGATCTATATCTTCGATCATTTAAAATCTTGGTGTCTTTATGAACAGAACGGTCAAATCATATTTAGAGACAAATTTAGCAATAAAGACCCTATCCTTACTTGCCATTTCGCCCCATTTCCAATTAATGCCATAAATTTCGACGGTTCGTGACATGAGTTGGCGCAAGGAAATTTAAAATTACCTCATAGACTATGCATATTATTATTTGTATTGAACACTAATTAAGTTGGCGTAGATTTTTTTATTAATCTTACTTACACTTTAATCAACCTTTCGGCGTTCGTCGTCTTGAGAGTTTTCACTCTAACCTTTCGAGCCTCTAAAACTCGATATTGCGATGATTAGATTTAGTTAAGAAAGGACATAGCCAGGATTAAGTGTTTGATTAATCATGTTTTAATATATATTGCAACTTCGCAGCTCGGGGCGTTGAGGGTATAGTTTCTAGGAGGAGCGCTAGCTGAGTCACAAAATCCCAAGATCACTATGATGTGATTTATTTAAACCAAACGGTAAACCAGATTAAGTTTTTTAATTAATTATGTTTGAGCAACATCGCGACTTCGCCAATCGGGGTTTCGAAGCTATACTTTCCGGGAGGACGTATGTCGAATCGCGAAATCCCAAGAGAATTTAATCATGGTCAAAACTAATCACCTTGGACACTAACCATGGTTACTTATGTGAAAGTATTGCGGCTTCATCTTTAAGAGTTATGACGGTAATGTTTTAGGAGAGAGTGAACGCCAAGATGCAAAATCCCGACAGCACTTGTCTGGGGTTTAAATAATTTTACTCTTGGCTTTAACCTGAGGTAGGATTTTTTTTAAACTTTTCGTGACCTCGTACATCGGGGCTTGTAAATATTTTGACTTATTCCTGAAGAGCGATATTCCATGGCACAAAGAGTAAAAACTTTCGTTTAACGATAAAAAGTGGTAACTTATGAAACATAACATCCTTCGCTATTTCTCATGTCGAGACTACTGATATTTTCAGTATGTAAATGTCATAAAGTGAAAAAGAAATCAAAAACCAACATTTGATTTAAAAAAATATATTTAAACTTGTTGAAAAATGTGGCTCCAACATAGGCTCCAACTAGGAATCTCGTCTTCCTGCAAGACGGGAAGAATAGTAGACCACGTGCATGTATTGGGTAAATGGAGTCATTTGCTTCACTTCTGCTAAACTTCCTTTAGGGAAAAGATAAACAAAGGGAAGAAGAGATCTTGTCTTTCACTTCTGCAAAGATTTTAAATACTCACTATGTTTCATACTCAGCTACAGTCCCTTTCATGACTTTCTCTTTCTCTTTGCTAAATTTAGGTCTGCATTAAGAGAAATCAAAACAGTTCTAGGAAATCCAACAAATCTTGTATCTTTTGTCTTGCATCCAACGAAATTTATTACATGTTTTTAATCGAGGAGTCCCGTCCAGACTTAGGATGTGGATCTAGTCTCGAGAAAGTTGATTACAAGAGTAGAGTGAAAATAGTGTATAACAGCCTTACAAACATCTCAGATATTGCTTCACTACCAACAGGCCTATTCAGTACCTCAGTGAAGTTATCTTCCCCTTTTTGTTGAATTTACTTTCACCACTTCCAAATATATTTATGCATTTAAATGCTGTGATGAGGGAAATCATTTATGAATTTCCTTTCATCGTCTCTTCAGACTATATGTACAGTTAGATATGACTTTCTTTTCACCATCTGTCTTATAATTTTCTTTGGGGGCAATCAATTTGTATGAGGGGTGAGTTTTGTATAATATTTTGAAATGGAGGTTTGTTAACTTACTTTGATTTCTTGGTACCGACCTTCCCTTATCCTTCATCACACCTTAACCCGCAGGAAAAAGGGGAAAAATCATTTCTAGGGGCTTTCCTTAGAGCAAGCCTCAATCCTTCGAAACTGTTGAAAAAACAAAAATAGTCAGTATCCACCTACGCATAACTTGCTTAGTAAGAGACTGGGGAGTTATGAAGACCAAATTCCTTTCCAAAATATGCTTTAAATCTTTCAAAGTTAAAACATAATCTCTTCCCCCTATGTATATAAATCCGGAAAGGTACTTGGATTTTTTGAAAAAGATAAAAGTGAAGACCAGAAGAAAGGTGACAGACAGACATTTGTACACTGAGGAGCAGGGGTCGAAAATTAAAATCATTTTTTGAAAACCCTTTCCCAGAGATGTTTTACTTAATTATCACCTATATTTATTTTAAGTTAACTTCTTATGACCCAGAGCAAGTAATTTTTCTTTTTAATAATAACTAAACGAAAACATTAGATTGATGGGACCTTTACGATGCTTAGGAGACCTTTGCTTTCTTAAAGAACATAATTCTCGAGAGTTCATACCTTTACCTTACCATTTTGAAACAACCAAAAACCTTTTCTATCACATGATTTCGGTGAATTCAGCCTCTGATACATGACTTTCAGTTTTCTCCTTTCGCTCGTTTAGGTCGCAAGTCGAAATCCTGTAATCACGAAGAGTGTCCCTTAAAAGAGTTGAATGTATTTGAAAATTGCGTATCTCTATTTATACTGACCTAATAAATTAAAAATGAAAACTTACCTCAAAGGAATCATGAAATAGAAAGTAAATACAAACCGGTATATGCAATGGAAATCCTTTGGGAACCAATTATTTCATGTAGTGTTTTAGATAACGCTCGTTGCATTGAAAATTTTACCATCCAGATTTTCTAATAAAAATGATTTTTTTCCTTGGGAAGCTACGACTCTAAATGGTCCATACCAAATATGATCGAATTTACCGTGTTTCACCAAATATTCATTCCTAGCATCGCATCTTAAGAACAAATCACCTGGAAGAAACTCTCTGTCTTTTGTATTATGGTCAAATAACGTTTTCATGTCGTCTTGATATTTTTGCAATCTTTCATCCACCTCGACCCTGTGCTGTTGTAATTTGATCAGCTGATTTATTCTCCTTGTGACGTGCTTTGGTTCTTCTTTCTCATCTTGCCATAGTTTCATTATGGGAAGTGCCAAGTTTATAGGTAATACCATGCAAGTCATGTATACCATCTGGAGAGGAGAAATGCCAATGGATTTTTTCGCGCCAATCCAATTTTCCCATAGTGCATATTTTAAATGTACATGCCAGGATCTTTTGTTCTCATTCAACACTTTCTTAATTATGTTGATCAGAATCTTGTTCGAAGACTCGGCCAGTCCATTTCCTTGGGGATAATATGTCATTGAATGGCCGAGTACAATATTGTATTTTTGGAAAAAACTGATCATAGCCATATATTTAAAAGCCTGGGCATTATCTGTTACTATCTTTCGGGGGCAACCGAATCTAGATAAAATGTTTTCTTCTAGGAAATCTATTACCACCGAATCTATAGCCCTCCAGGTTGGAATAGCCTCTACCCATTTATTAAAGTAATCTATGGCAGTTAGGATCCATTTGTGTTGAGCGCTGGAATGGGGGTTAATTTCACCTATAAAATCCAGTCCCCACTACTGAAAAGGAGTCTCTGTTTTGATTGGAACTAAAGGTAATGCTACGAGTTTATACTTGCCTGCGAACAGTTGGCAAGGGTCGCAAGCCCTGACTTTAGCATTTACATCCGAGAAAAATTTAGTCCAATAATACCCTACCCTCGGGATTTTATAAGCTGTCGCTCTCTAAGCGTGATGTCTCCCACACACTCCTTCGTGGAATTCGCTTATGACCTCCTTTGTTTCAGATTCAACCAAACAAACCAACAGGAAGCCAAGTGGGTCCTTCCAAAAAAATTTACCCTCGGATATACCGTATTTGACCACATGTATTTTTAGCGTTCTGGCTTTGTATGGAGATAAATCACTCGAACACTTCAAAGTTAGTAGGTAGGATACTATGTTTTTGTACTAGTTAGAGGAGGTAAACTTCTCTTTGATTCTAATTTCACTTGTTTTCTTGTAGAGCTCACTCATATTTTCATCTTCTCCATTTCCCTGTATGCTATTTATGCCAAGAGCTCTGAAATTAGATTCAGCTAAGAGTTTATCCAAACCTTGACCTTTTAATAGTTTCGTCATCTTTATTTCCAGATCAAATTCTTGAATTTTTGCGAGCCAACGTCCCCTTTTGCCATCACTGTTAGGCTGCACTAAAATATCTTTTATACAGCTAGTAGGTACATACGCGATTATCTTGGAATGTAATACATAAGTTCTAAAAGATTTTAATGCCTTTACCATAGCATATGCTTGTTTTTCCATTATATCATATTTTAGTTCCACGTCTCTGAGACTTTTGCTAAAAAAGGCTATCGATTGTTTGAAACCTTCCTCATTTTTCTGGAGGAGCACCGTGGCAATGGCATGCTCAGAGGTGAATGAGAAAATGAGAAAATCCTTTATATAGTCGAGGCTGTCCAGCACAGGTGCCTCTCTTATAACCATCTTGATACGTGCAAATGATTCTTTGGCCTCTGCTATCCATTTTACCTCACTGATTTTCTTTAACATACATGTGATTAATTTCACAATTTCAGCAAAGTTTGGGATAAATCTTCTCAAAAAGTTTATCTTTCCTAAGAATGACTGAATTTCCTTTACATTTATAAGAATATTTATTGTGTCTATAGCTTGAACCCTGCCGGGTTCAATTTTAATTCCATCTCGAGACACAATATGGCCCAGGAGTTTACCTTCTCACATGGCGAAGTCAGACTATTTGGGGTTTAAAGATAGACCGAACCTGCAGAATTTTTCAAAAGTCTGTTTGAGATGTATTAAATGATCTTCATCATACTTAGAAAAAACAGTTAGATCATCGAGATAGATAACCACAAACTTGTCTCTTTCACCGACGAAAGCGGTATCCATAGCACGCTAGAAGGTGGAACCTACATTCATTAGACTAAAAGGCATTTTATCATACATGAATGTACCCCAGGGTGTAGTGAAGGATGTTTTTTCTTTATCTTGTTCATTTACAACAAGTTGATTGTACCTAGAGAAATCGTCGATCATAGACATCCTATTTTCTCCAACTAATTTTTCTAAGACGTGATCCATTTTAGGTAAAGGATAGTTGTGTTTGAGGGAAGATTTATTTAAATTTCTCAAATCAACACACAATCTAATCTCCCCACTCTTTTTTCTAATTGGGACTAGGTTTGCCACCCAATCAGAGTATCTCAGTGGTACTATTATTTTCACATCTAAAAGCTTCTTAATTTCTCTTTCGACTACGGCTAATAAGATAGGGTTGATTTGTCTAAGACTTTTCCTAAAGTTTTTGACACCAAGCTTCAGAGGTATCTTCTGTTCGATCACAGTAGTGTCATAGGTCCTAATCTCTTAGTAAGACCAAGTGAAAACATATTTATATCGTGCAAGCAAATCTTTATACTTATTTTTCACCTCAGGAGGAAGGTACTTTAATATTTTCACCATCCTAGGTTCCTCTTTTGTCCCTACGTCGCAATCTTCGACCTCTTCTGGTTGGGGTTGGAGAGTGGATTTTAAAGGCATTTCTTTTTGATTGAAAAGTCTTTCCAGGGGGATTAATCCCTTTGGAATCTGATTACTTTTTAAAACTAGCATGCAATGGTTGGAAATTTTTTCTTGGAACTCCTGAGGGTCTTCTCCTTCTTGCATGATCCATGTGTGATCATTTTGATTCTCTTGATCGATGTGAGTTTCAGAAAAGTCACCCACTGCTTCTAGGAACTTCCTGATCTATTCGTCATCCTTAAAAACCTAGCAGTGTTGTATATTGTTTGGGATGGATGGTCTGTGCCTTACCTCTATATGGTATTTTAATTTAAAATTTGTGGGGGGAGTGAACGTCAAGGCTGCCTTGGCTAATGAATCGGTCTGGTATTGTCGATTCATCTGTTTGACTATCAACTCAGCGTCTCCATATATTTCTAGGTTCTTTATGTTCATCTTCTTGGCAGCTTCCAATCCTAATACTAAGGCCTCATATTCACATACATTGTTCATGTAGTCTATATCCCATTGAAGCTTGTAAGAAAAAGGGACAACAAATTTATTTTCAAGTGCCACAAAAAGTACTCCTGCACCTTCTCCTTCACATGATAGAGCATCGTCGAAAAACATTTTCCAGATACCTGTGCTATGCATATTTTTAGATTCTTTCTCATCTATGTAATTTTCTTCTATGCAACTGTCTATACCATCGTCAAAAGACAAAATACAATTTCCTAGATCTTGATCAGTAATCTAAATAGGAAAATTGTTAGGATTTTGAGGATCGCTGACTGTATAGGCTAACCTCGTTTCTATGTATAACCGAGTAAGTTGCCCACCAAATACAAGAATTGTGGCATAAGTCATGTCCATCTGGAGGGACCCCCCAAGTTTGGCTCCCCATGACCTTGATAGCAGTAAGCCATACTTTGGGTGGATATCAACAATAACTACATCCATCAGGACACTTTTGACGGGGATCTGTGCAAGGGTGACTACTAAATATTTTATCATACCCATGCACTTAACTCTTCTCAAATCAAAAGAGTAGAGATATCCATAAGTTTGGGTGATCTCGAGGCCTAGTATATCCATAAGTTTTTTGGGCATCACATTATGTGAAGCTCTAGAATCTAGCATGCATTTATGTAGCAGTCGATCGTGTACATTTAGGGTGATATAGAAAGGAACAACGGTGTCTCTGGTACCCTCAAAATGTAGACCGAAAGTGATATTGGGTTTATCATCTTCCAAATTTATTACGTTTGACTGACTTTCTTGATCTGAACAACATATCACTTTGGTTATCTGCTTTCGATATGCAGGATTCTTTGCTAATTCAACCAGCGAGATCGATATTTTTATCCTATTTATCTCATTTTCAAAACTAAAACCACTGCTAACCTTGTCTGTTTCCCTAGTTGAAACCTCGAGCTCTTTCTTCTCCAACTTATTTGTCTAGGAAGATTTATTACTCATGAATTTACTTACCGGTGCGAGTGTCTCAGTTGTCTTAATTTCCCTTGATTAGGTCTCCACCTCCTTCATTTTGAGGTACAACAAGTCTATCTCTTTTATTTTGTTGTTATATGTTTCAGTCTCTTTCAGGGAAGGAACATATATTTCACCTCTAGGAAAAAAAATTTTGGTTGAGAAATTAACATAGGTTTGTTTTTAGACCTCAAGTTATACCTCGATTGGACCCCAGTTGTCATGGAATTAGACATTTCTTGACATACAATGAAATCATTGTTGTTTATATCATCATCTTCATTTGATGGTTGAGGTGTGTTCAACGACCTCTCGTAATCTTATTTAGTTACATAGGGATGAATGCATTCATCACCCAAATTTGTCACATCTTCTTCAAGTCCCTCGAAATCTTCCAGGTCATTTCCTCCTATAAACTTTTCATTTTTTAACGGGGTTTGAATTTTCTGATCTTCATTTTTAATCTGCCTTTGTTGATTTTGAGGGTTGGGGTTTCTTCTCAATTCTCTTTTAACGAAAGGATCACTCTTGGATTGATCTAGCTCCATTCTGGAATTTTTATTTGACAACTCTTTAATTATCCTAGCCATATCATCCATTTTGTCTTATGTGGATCTATTAGATACTAAGGGTCCTTCTTGTTCCCTAAAATGTCTCGTTTCTCTGTTTCCCATTTCTACCCTATCTTTCAAATTACCAGAGGCCATCATGTTAGATTTGATTTCCACAACATCATCCTACATTCGGGTTAAGGTATCCCCCCGCCTTTCTCTTACGAGAAGGGAAAAGTTGGGTTCGAAATCTTCCGTGAAGGTTAATTTGGCTGTAGGTTGGGAAGGTTTAACTTTGGCTGGGATCTTATTATACAATTTGTTAAATCTTTAGATAAATTCCATAACTATTTCTGAATTCCTTTTCTTTAAATATCCGAACTCGGTCAGATAATATAAGTGGTCTTTCCTCTCACCCCATTTTCTAAGAAAGGCATCATAAGAAACGATAGACCCTGTGGGTAGGCTTCGAAACTAGGTTCATACCTGTCCTTCAAAAGTTTGAACAAACAATCTTGAATAAATGTCTTCGTGCTCCAGACCTAAAGTATCAGCGAACTGATCGAAGAAATTTATATGTTCGACCGTAGTTAAGTCCCCTTCCCCTGTAAATTTTGGTAAATTTTTTATATAATTTTCAGGAAGGTTATGAAGAGATACAGGTAGAACTAAATGTGCATATCTCGTAGCCACTTTAGTGAAAAATCGGGGGGGGGGGCAGGGAAGGCACTTGGCCCCCTGCTCCTCCTCCGATGGATACCATTGGTACTACTTGACGAGGAAAGGGTGCGTTATATAAAGGGTTATGAAAGACTAAAAATGGATTTCTTGCTTCTTCGAGGGATGCGAAAAGAGAAGACAGGTGAATAGAGATGCGAGGACTTAACTCCTCAGATTTGTAGGAGACGTAATCATGGGATCCTGCAGGTGTGAGATTTGAATATATAGTGTACTCTTCAAGACTTGGTGAGGTCGGGAATTCTAAGAGAAGAGTCAGCAGGATATCAACCATTGATAAATTTATTGCAGAGTTTTTACCTTTGTGTCGGACAGAGGTTTTCGAAAGGATTTCACTTTTAACCACAGAAATAGCTAAAAATGAATTAGTGGTCTCGGGGTGGGTACTATGTGAATTTGAAGGTTCACAAGAAGTCTTGTTCTTGGGCTGTGGGTGCTTAAGTTAATAGACTGCAGTAGTTGGCTTAAGAGAACCTCTAGCTTTCAGTATTTTTTCGGGATCTGAAACAGGTGTGGACTACTTTCTCTTTGGGTTTTGTCTAGTATTCCTTCGACCGGATGCTAGCTTACTTATACATAGAGTCTCCAAGTGAAATATAGGAAAAACCTTTAGAAAGTGCCCACTCTTTGTTCACTATCAAAGGGTGAAACTTGAAAATATATGTCATTCTTCCCAGGGAAAAGGTTTCGTAACTCTGTTCCCCGGCAACGACACTAAAAAGATGTTGTTCCAGAGTCTGTACTTAAGGATTTAAAAGGTACAGTGTCTAGGTATCTGAAATTTAATAAGGTGTAAGAAGGGAGGAGAGTATAACTTTGGAAAAGGAAGCTAGGGTTGATTTCTAGGTTGTCGCTGTCTAGCTTCCAACTGTTTCTGGATGTTTATATTTTGTTCAATTGCAGCCCATGAACGTTCAAGTTCTACCTGGGTGGTGGTTGTTTTGAGTATAGTATCAAAGATATTTAAAGTGATATGGGTTTGGTCCGATAAACTAGGTTCAATATTAGGTTGTCTTACAATGGGGACAGTCACAGAGGAACAAAAAAATTTAAAAGAAATATGAAAGTTTTTATGCTGTATCAATTTGATCTTATAAAGAGAACTTTGAAATTTATGTTAAAAACAAAAAGCAAACCAAAGGCCTTTTTTAGTAACTCTATTATATTTGAAATAAATAGTGTGTGAAATATGAGAAAAACATTTAATTGTTTATAAAGTAAGGCTCCTATCAAGGGAGAATCTCACTCCTTAAACAGAGGAAGAAAATAGACTAAGAAGGAATCTGACGAAGCATAAAATATAACTTAAAGGTTCACAGGTCTTGTATTTGCTGTTAGCCGATACAGAGGAAATACTGTAAATGATATAGATGAATAAAATTTTACCACCACAGTAGAAGTTTTACTAAATTGCAGTGCAACATTCATCAGATGTATATAAGCGAAATAAAATTGAATATGAACAACAAAGAGAACAAACTCATAACACAGTCTTGAAAGAATCAGGATTCTTCGGATTGCTTTTTATTAATTCTCAAAAAGAAGATAGCCTCTCTTACAATCGACCAAAAAGGTCCAACCCCTTTTTTCTTTCTACAAAATGTATATTTATACAGATTTTTATATGCTAGAATCTCAATCGTTCCAAAGGTTTTCAGTTACAATCAAAGGAGTTAAAACGTTTCGTTTCTTTATCTCTATCCTCATTTGGTACAGGAAACCTACCTTTTCACCTACTTCGTGCAAATAACGCACTTCTCCACCAACTATGATATCATCTTAGAAGGTTATGCTTGGTTATTAGCCTAAAAAACATAACAATCTTTCACCAATCGGGGCAACTTTCCTTCAACCTGCTAGTCTTTGGTGCTGATAGAACATAATAATATGATTGGTTTAATTAGCCATTTATCTATTTGAACTATGTCTGCCTGGGTTATTTGTGACATTCTGGCTAATTCTCTTTCTTCATTTTCCTTGATATTTAGCAGATATTTGGTTGTATTGATCTGACCTAGTATCTCAATGCTACTTTCACCATCAGAACCCAACCACATCCCATTTAACAAACCAAAAGTTTCTTCACAAGAGTTTCTTATCTCCTTAGCTTGTTGTCTTCCTTCAAATATATTTCGATCCCATTCTTTCAACAACATATTTCCGCTGGTCTACTCTGATATGGGAAAACAGGAACTACTACTTATTTCCTTTCTCGTTGTGGATATAATAGCCTCCTGGAATGCAACCCGAGCCACTCTGACTTCCCTTTCTCTGAGAGAGAGGTTATCCAATATCTAATCAATGATTTGGCAACTACTTTGAATCGTTTCTACTTTAACAAGCAGACCTTGTTGTGCCAACGATAACCTTTTTCTGATTTCTATTGCTTGGGATTGAAATATCCCAATATCGATTACCTGGCTTTCGGCTAACTCTTATTTGGCTCAAATCTACTCTATAAATTGTCTTTACTCGAATATCTGTATCTGACTTGTCTGAACCATCGACTGTGTCTATTCGAGATCAGCTTTGAGCTGCTCAATTGCATTTAGATCATCTATTCTAGCTTGTTCCAAAGTTGCATTCACCTGATCTTTGGAAGCAGCCTCTGTCGTAGCTAGTTTAGCCTCTAATGTCTTGATTAGATTATTTTTTCACTTTAGCTGATCTTTTAGGGTCCCGAATGAATATTGGTTTGGTGTATTGAAAGCACCCAATATTCTTGTTATTTGCGTTGCAAATTCTTCTTTCTTCATGGTTCTTCCATCGATTAAAATTTTAAATTTCTTGGATACAATACTTGCCTCTTGGTAGAGTTCTTGTCTCATGACAACCTTTCTGTTCTTATCAAAGAAGAATTCATTCAGAGGTAGCTCTTCCACTAATATGGGTGTTAATTCTTCACCAAAAATCCAACCTGCATCTGGTATTCCCTTTGTCGACTGCGAGGGAGTAACAAAAACAACTAGATTACTGACCTGTTTAGATGATTTCCTTGGAGTAACGACTGAAGTTGGCTCGCTTAGAGAATCTGAAGCCTCAGCTTCCTATTTCAGGCCCCCAGTTTGCTCTTCCTTATCCTAATGTTCTTCTCAGCTAGGTGTTGAATCTTTGGAGCCTTCGACTTTTGTTTTCTGCACCTCTATGGTCATTGGATTCTCACCTCATAATATTGGGGGAAGGTAGCTCTGCCTATGTTCTTCGAATTTGAAAACATCGGCCCTCTCTTCAGGTGACAAGGCTTGTATCCAAGCCAAAACCTTGACATAGGATCTCGCACCTCAAAAAATATCATCATGAGGTGAATTCTCGTGCTCAAACCTTTTAAGGCCATAGATAGCCAAGTGATTACTCACGACCCTGTGTGGGTCATGTTTATTGAATTCAATATGGACTAATTTTATATCTTCTAAGGTTTTTGCCTCAGCCTTTTCATGTCAAAAATCTAATAAAGAATAGGTTTTTAAATGAATGGGGAAAGGTGGCCATACCTTCTTTGAAAACCCCTTCAGCTCTTTACTTATGCCACCAATCACGGTTTGCATGGTGATCTCGTGACAGGCCAACCTATCGGGTATAAATAATGGTAGAGTGTGTGGAGGGACAGAAGTGCCAAAAACCCTGATGTATGAAAACTCTTCCTCCATGTACCAGTCGACCACCCTGCTCAAATTGGCCACAATGCTATCTGAGATCCAGGGAGGTGGATTACTGAAGATGGCAACATGCATCGGTACCATTACCTAATTGAAGATTTCATATATAAAATATGAGGCCTTATCCTCCCAAATATTAGAATGATAGACATGGATAGGCTCAGTCTCCGATGGATCCCAACTCCAACTCATTAAGGGAAAAAATGTTATGGAACACATGGCATCCATTATGTATGTAGACATAAAAAATGAGGTGGCTTTCCTTCTTGCCCTCTACGTCCAATATTCTGTAATCCGACAGGTTAGACTATCTGATAACAGTTTGGCCCAGTCGAAAGAATAGCCTTCTGCTACTGTATGCATTAGAGGCACTCATGGGAGGAAAAAATGTGTAGTGTCTTCCCTCCCGTACAATCTACAGGTCATCATCGCTTTGTATTTGAACTATGGTTCCAAAGAAGATATGGAATAAATTCCATTGCTATCTGCCCTGAACTTCGTTGGGTGTGAGACCCAATCCTTCATCAAATCAAATAATATTTTCCCATATTTCTCACACTCCTTATGTTTAAAATCCTCTAAAAACTCTGCATTGTATCTGAAGTTCGACATGTGGTGTAACTTGTACATCGCCTGTAAGTTTTCTAGTCTAAAGGTCCCAACAATGACCTTTTGCTCATTGGTGATGGTTCTGGTAGGGATATCTATATGATCTAGTGCCCATCAGATCATGTCATAGTAAGGCAGAAGACGTGGCCTAGCCGCTACTTTGTGCATCTCTACCTGGACGATGATGTTGTATTTGGTATTCATGTCGTCTTTCTCGTTGTCACTGGAATCATCCGAACAGTTCACCAAATCTGATTGCAAAACCTCTGAGATGTATGACCAGGTTCATACAAAATCAATGCTTTGAGGTGAAGTATATGAAACATTATCGGAGCCTTGTACCAAAATCTCAGCACTCATCTTGGACGCTTTTCACGGGGCCATGACAAAATATTGTGACTTAGCTCTCCTGTAATAAAAATGTGTATACATACAGAGATCAGTTTGCTGAGAAAAACTTATCTGTGCAGGATAGAAATGAGCTTTATGAATATAATAGAAAGGAAAAATATCTATATCTTCGATCATTTAAAATCTTGGTGTCTTTATGAACAGAATGATCAAATCATAGTTAGAGACAGATTTAGCAATAAACACCCTATCCTTACTTGCCATTTCGCCTCATTTCCAATTAATGCCATAAATTTCGACGGTTCGTGACATGAGTTGGCGCAAGGAAATTTAAAATTACCTCGTAGAATGTGCATATTATTATTTTTATTGAACATTGATTAAGCTAGCTTACCTTTTTTTATTAATCTTACTTACACTTTAATCAACCTTTTGGCGTTTGCCATATCGAGAGTTTTCACTCTAACCTTTCGATCCTCTAAAACCCGAGATCGTGATAATTAGATTTAGTTAAGAAAGGATGTAACCATGATTAAGTGTTTAATTAATCATGTTTTAATATATATCACGACTTCGCGGCTCGGGGTGTTGAGGGTATAGTTTCTTGGAGGAGCGCTAGACGAGTCTCAAAATCCTTAGATCACTATGATGTGATTTATTTAAACCAAAAGCACACCGGATTAAGTGTTTTAGTTAATTATGTTTGAGCAACATCGTGACTTCGCCACTCAGGGTTTCGAAGGTATAGTTTCTGGGAGGAGGTATGTTGAGTCACGAAATCCTGAGAGACTTTAACCATGGTCAAAGTAATCACCCTGGACACTAACCCGGGTTACTTATGTAAAGTCACGTGGCTTCGTCTTTTGGAGTTATGACGATAATTTTTTAGGAGAGAGTGAACACTGAGATACGAAATCTCGACAACACTTGTCTGGGGTTTAAAGAATTTTACTCTTAGCTTTCACCCGAGGTAGTTTTTTTTTTAAACTTTTCGTGACCTCGCACATCGGGGCTTGTAAATCTTGTGACTTGTAATTCCCGAAGAGAAATATTCTGAGGTACAAAGAGTAAACACTTTCATTTAACGATAAAAAGAGGTAACTTATGAAACATAACATCCTTTGCTATTTCGCATGTCGAGACTACTGAGATTTTCATTATGTAAATGTCACGAAGTGAAAAAGAACTCAAAAACCAACATTTGATTTTAAAAAATATATTTAAACCTATTGAAAAAGGAGGCTCCAACATATGTTCCAACTAGGGATCCCGTCTTCCTGCAAGATGGGAAGAATAGTAGACCACGTGCCTGTATTGGGTAAATGGAGTCATTCGCTTCACTTATGCTAAACTTCCTTTAGGGAAACGATAAACAGAGGGAAGAAGAGATCTTGTCTTTCACTTTTTCAAAGATTTTAAATACTCACTATGTTTCATACTCATCTACAGTCCCTTTCATGACTTTCTCTTTCTCTTTACTGAATTTAGGTCTGCATTAAGACAAATCAAAACAGTTCTAGGAAATCCAACAAATCTTGTAACTTTTGTCTTGAATCCAACGAAATTTATTACATGTTTTTAATCGGGGAGTCTCGTCCAGAATTAGGATGTGTATCCAGTCTCGAGAAATTTGATTACTAGAGTAGAGTGAAAATTGTGTATAACATCCTTACAGACATCTCAGATATTGCTTCACTGCCAGCAGGCCTGTTCAGTACCCCGATGAAGTTATCTTCCCCTTTTTACTGAATTTCCTTTCACCACTTCGAAATATATTTATGCATTTAAATGTTGAGATGAGGGCAATCATTTCTAAATTTCCTTTCATCATCTCTTCAAACTAGATGTACAATTAGATATGACTTTCTTTTCACCATCTGTCTTATAATTTTCTTTTTAGAACACAAAGTGGGGGCAATCAGTTTGTATGAGGGGTGATATTTGTATAATATTCTGCAATGGAGGTCTATTAACTTACTTTGATTTCTCGATACCAACCTTCCCTTATCCTTCACCACACCTTAACCCACAGGAAAAAGGGGAAAAATCATTTCTAGGAATTTTCCTTAGAGCAAGCCTCAATCCTTCAAAACTGTTGAAAAACCAATAATAGTCAGGATCCACCTATGCATAACTTGCTTAGTAAGAGACTGCGGAGTTATGAAGACTAGCTTCCTTTCCAAAATACACTTTACAGCTTTCAAAGTTAAAACATAATATCTTCCCCCTATGTATATAAATCCTGAAAGGTACTTGGCTTTTTTTTAAAAGATAAAAGTGAAGACCAAAAGAAAGGTGACGGATAGACTTTTGTATACTGAGGAGCAGGGGTCGAAAATTAAAATCATTTTTTGAAAACCCTTTCCCAGAGATGCTTTACTTAATTATCACCTATCTTTATTTTAAGTTAACTTCTTATGACCCAAAGCAAGTAATTGTTCTTTTTAATAACAACTAAACAAAAACATTAGATTGATGGTGTTGGATTACTGAGAGGGGGGGTGAATCAGTAATAATGTAATTATAATCCTTTTTCTTCAAATGTTATATCAATGTAGAATTATTATCCAAAAATGAGCAGTAATAAATAAACAATCACACACATGAACAGTACACCAG
>ML780724.1:540700-553587 GCA_009831015.1 Picea engelmannii
TATTTAAAGACCTCCCACAGGGTAAAACATCCCTGTGGGAATTATCAAAACAATTTACACAAATCTGGGAAAATATCCCAAGTTTCTGACTCAAGCTAACAACCTAAGACAAAACCAAATCCAAAGTATCTCCTAAACTGCCACAACATGCCCAATTAATCATTATAATTTGTATGCACCTGAAAGAGGAAAAGAATAGACAAGATTAGAGGATATCTTATCGATAAAGTTGATAAAAATCTAATTTTAAAGACTAGCTACAGAATCTTGAGATTCTGTAGCTGGTCTAAATTTTAACACATAATCATTTAAAACCAATTCAAAACTCAAAGAATTAAATTCAAACTATTAAACAAATATATAATTACTATTTGAAAACAAATGAATCATTCAAATAAAAAACTGTTATACTAATTCGAGAGCAGACAAGATTATGATCAATCGAATGACTATAGAGATAGATGTACTCTATTCAATTTGTTATCACAATTTCAGGTCCACATAATCGTATTGGATAACTTGACAGCAAATGAAATCATTTTCATGAACCAATTGAAATCAATACCAACAGTTTATGTTGCTTCAACCATCAACAAAATCATTTTTGAATCCAAACGAAATCAACAGGATCATTTTTTCAAATTAATAGAACTATATTAAACATATACAAACGGCCCATGCTATTCGCAAATCAAATCAAAACTTGTATGCAAATTGATACAAATGAAATCGTAATTGAATTAATCGGTTGATAACAGGATATGTGGGATTTGTCAAACATTTTTTATTGCCAATTGGTGGCAAACAAAATCGATTGACAGTCAATGAAATCATCACTTGAATCAATTTCAAAACGAGTTATTAGCCGAGTTTTTCGTATGAATTCCACAAAGACAAAATATGTCGATCTGATCTTAACAAAATCATTTTTGAAAATCAAAACCAACAGACCAACATCAAATCTATTTTAGATACCAATCCAACTCATACAAGCAATCATGCTAACTCAAGACACGCAATAATCAAATCAAAACAGGAACAAATCGAAACAATTTGGATTTGACACAATTGTTATAAATCAACATAGCTCCACGATTTTAGCAAATAGATCTTTTTCACAGGTCGAATGTAACCAGAATCCAAACGAGAATATTAATTCAATACAAAACAGAGTCGTTCCTAGCTAATCGAAGTGAACAGTGTTGTTTTGAGTTTATTAGGAACAAACGAAACTAATCGAAATCAAACCAAATCAACTATCAAACAGAATTGATTCAAAAACAAACCAAACCGAATCAAAAACCAATGAATCGCTTATACTAAACTGGGCACGACAAAATCGCATAACCAAATCATAACTACATTTGATTTTAGCAGAATGAATCTACTGTACAGGATCCACAACATAACCGTTTTTGATAATCAAACTATGAAAGAATCATTTCGAATAATGAACAGAACTAATCGAAACCCAAAAACCAGTTCATTACATTAATTCAAGCCACTCATAACACAAAATTAAAATTGAAATTCATACTTGGACAGTCAGAAAACAACTTGGTCATGATAATTTGGAATTGACGAAGGTTGTTGCATCTTCGACATTTCTGAAAAAAATCGAACCAGTGGTTTTTTGCTTCTTGTCATTAGCTTGAAGCCTGTCCCTTTCTTTTGATAGCACTGTGACTTGGTCTTCTAATGATTTGATCTTTGATTGCAGCAAGGGGACGTGAGTGTAATAAAGCTCCAGCCACACATTTCTTTGGATGCATGACGATTGCTCGGGCTTCGATAACATAGGCGAGGGTTTGTGTAAGCCACCAGGAGTTTCATTGTGTAGCCTGATTCCCGGGTAATTAGGGTTGTTTTTTAGGCAAGGGGGCAAGTTAGATACATATTCGTAGGGTTTCTTGGAACATAATCCATGGGAATAGGGATACTCTTCAGCGAGGAAACGCTAGATATCGGAGTCCGAGTCCTCACTCAGAACTATGGGATTTTGATCAACTTTCGGCTTAGGCTTATTGCGAGCAAGTCTCGATATCAATCGAGCATTTTTATTACCTCTGTTGTCGACAGTAGGATTACCCTTGACTCTCTTACTTACAGACTTCTTAACATCCTCAGTCTTCTCTTTTGTGCATGGGTTGGTTAGGGTATCGAGTAGGTTGATGTCAGGGAAAACCGAGGGTTCGGCAGGGGGTAGAAGGATATGAAACGACACGGATGGCTCAACCATAGTCTCACTAACCACATCCTTGTCAATTTTAATAGACTCTAGACTAACAAAGCCATTTCTGGATAGAAAGGCTTGCCAATTATCAACATGAAGGCTCAAATGGTGGATGATGATGAGCTTAATTAAGTCGTGGTGAAACAATCTGCTATCAGCCTTCTTTCATTTTAATTTCTTAGACATCTTATAAAGAATACTCAAGAAGTAATGCGACATGTTCAAAGGATAACCCATGAAATTCATCAACAACCGGAGGTGATATAGAAAAACAAAGCCATACCGACCTTCAGAGGACACAAATTGTTTAACCATTATCAAAAGATCGTGCCACCTGGGTTTGAGGGTGGAAATAGGCATACCTTTATCACAGGACACAACCTTTCATGATATGAATAGTAAAGGCCACGACACTTCGTCGACTTTGGAGTTTTTAAACCATCGTTGGCCCGTGACTAATCCTGTAGCATAGCTTATGAATTCTTCATTGAGTTCAAGTTGTATGTCACCTACTTTATCACTGCACCCATCAAAGGTAAGGGCAAATTGTTGTGCAACAAAAATATTGAAACCCTCAAACCTCTGTATAAACACCAGCCAACCATTGTTTTCTAAATCCTTACAGGCATTATCGAATAGCAATAGAGCTTGGTTACCATTCGGTTCTATGCAAAGCATCGGTGCCATAGACAGGAGCACACGGTGAGCAGGGTGCAGGGGATAGGGTTTGACCATAGTATACGCAGGGGCAAAATGCTCACAAGATTACCCGAAAACACCATGGGTGACCTGGGATAGGGGGGAAACATTTATGACAGAATGTGCGAAGGTGGTGGAGCTATTTCTGCCCATGAAGAATAGTCATTACCCACAATACAACCGCTGGTGCATATAACTATTCAAATGAGTATGCATATGTGTTAAAAACTATGCCATTCAATCAACCAACTAAACCTATGGTAAATGGATAAAACACTCACGCGAGAAATAGTTATAGTTTCAAAACCAAAGCAATAAATCGAAATCACACCAAGGGTTTGATTATATGAACTATGTGTTGTATGAAACGATTTATACCAAGGGTATTGCCAGAACACAAATGTGTTTTTATGAAACTAATATGTCAAGGGAATTGATGAAAGAACAAATAAATCAAATCACCAATGCATCACAAACTCGATCAAAAGAATATTCTCATAGTCTTGTAAAATGAAATCATATTAACAAATAAGGATGCCAAATGAATAAAGATCTTGGAGTCTTGTCAACTGTATAACGATAAATAAATTGGAAATGCAATGAGCATAGAGACAAGAGTGATCAAAACAATCCAATGACATTTTTTGATATGACTTCGAAATTGAAGTTTTCATGCTTGCAGTCGTGAAAACAAGGAAAAGGGCAAGTGAGCAAACGCATATAAAAAAATAGTGTCATTTTATTCAAAGGTTGCGACTAAAATCAATGTTTGCAAAACTCTAGTGTAGGCAGCTTATAAGGATAGTATAAAAATGTGAATTGGTTGCCAATAATGGCGACACATTGGTAGAAGCAGTTATCTCTGCCAAAAGAACAAATTCAGATTAGGATAATGAGAAAAATTCTAACTCAAAAACAACAACCAGAAAATAGTATAAACATCATCAATGATCACATATTCCAGCAGTGTTTAAAGGATGAAAACTGATAACAGTCTTAAGACAAGCGAGCCACGATATTAAAGATAAAATCCCCAATATTGTTGATAGAGCCACTTCTTCCAGTAGGCGTTCATAGCCTTGATAGGGTTGCCATTTAACCCACTTTGATATCTGTATCCTGCCAAGAAGTTCCAGATCAGAATGAAGGACATTAAGGTCAAGAGGTTTCATATTTTCAAATTTTCATATACCCGACATTGCTTCGCTACCAGCAGGACTGTTCAGTACCCCGACGAAGTTGTCTTGGCGTCATGCATGCATTTACCCGCTGCCAGCAGACTTGTTCAGCATCCCGACGGGTTTACAAGCACTTCCCACAACTCTTTTATTGATTTATTTTGTTTTTTTTAAAGATATATAGTCGAGCGGGGTGATGCTGAAAAATTATGATATTTTAACATATTTTTTTACAGACCTCATCAAAAAATTTTAGAACTGTCCTTTATTAAGATCCAGAGATGGTTTGTTTACAAAACCAACTTGCTCAGGCAAGGAGACATCTTCTAAGTCATTCCCTTAAGGAAAAGGGATAGCGTAAAAAGATAATAGATGATCATGACAGGCTTTACTCAGAGATCGAAATCAGTTAACTTCTTTCAAACAACAACTTTTTGCCAACACAGATGTAAATTTCAGAAGTATACAATTGATGTTTATACAATTTTTCAGCAGTCATTTCAGTGAAGGAAATTTCTGTTTTCTTTGTCTGAATAGTTCAACATTCAGGTATGTGTATTTCCAAAAGCACAAACTGATGAGTGAAAAGGAGAAATCAAAATCAGAACAACAAAAGAAAAGCAAACAAAAGAAAAATATGTACATAATATACAAAGAGTCGTCATCAGGCAAAATATCTTTTCAGGGCTTGGCCATTCACCAGATAAGTGTTAGGATGCCCCTCTAGATTCTGCAATCGGAAAGAGCTGGGACCCAACTTATCAACAATTAAAAATGGTCCAAGCCATAATTTTTGAAATTTTGTGTGCTCTCCCTTTCCCTCATGCGGTTTGTCCCATTTCAAGACGAGGTCACCTACTTCGAAATTCCTATCAGAAGTAGAGTTAGAATCGAACCAGCTTTTAACCAATAGTTGATGCTGATCTAACTTACTTTTAGTTTTGGCTCTTACCTCTTCTAGCTTCATCAAAGCGTTAATTCGGTTTTCCAAAGGGGGGATAATCTTCTTCTTGAATTTTGTGTGATAACTGTAGTGAAGGAAGAAGAATGTGTGGTGGCAGAATTGCTTCTCTGCCATAAATGAGAAAAAAGGAGGAGTTACCTACAACATCTTTTGGTGTTACCCTATCAGCCCACAGCGTGTTTAACAGTGCATTGTGCCAATTTTTGTGATTTTCAGCCATCGTTCTCTTGATGATTTTAATCAAGTTCTTATTTATTGATTCGGCTAATCCATTTCCCTGGGGGTAATAGATAGCAAAATACTTCCTATCAGCCCACAACGTGTTTAACAGTGCATTGTGCCAATTTTTGTGATTTTCAGCCATCGTTCTCTTGATGATTTTAATCAAGTTCTTATTTATTGATTCGGCTAATCCATTGCCCTGGGGGTAATAGATAGAAGAATACTTCAATTTAATTCCTTTTTCTAAAGCTAAATCTCTCATCTCAAGAGACGAAAAATAAGCAGCATTGTCGAATACTAAACAATCGGGAATACCAAAACGAGTGATAATATTCGAAATTAGAAAGGCAATTACCTGATCGGTGTTCACAGTTCTTAACGTGGTAGCTTTAGACCATTGGTTAAAGTAATATGTGGTTGTTATGAAAAACTTATGTTATTGTGAGGATGGGGGGTTGATTGGACCTATGATATCAAGGCCCCATTGCTGAAAAGGAGAACCTACTGAAACGGGCTGCAAAGGAGAGGCTAGTTTATGTAACCACTCTGATGCTTTTTGACAAATGGTACATTTACGACACAAGACATGGGCATCTCTAAAAAGTGTGGGCCAGTAATAATCGACTCTTAAAACCTTCCTTATGGGCAGTGGTGTCACCACCAAAATGATCGTCGACTTCCCCTGCATGCAACTCTAGTAAGACTTTTTATGCTTCGTCCTTCTCAAGACAGCGCATCAGTACACCATCAAAATTTTGACGAAATAGGATACCATTAACCAAATGAAAGGAGGCAGACTTTAATCTCAACACTCTTCTTTTAGTGGGATCCAGGTGATGGGGGGTTGACCCGTGTTCAAGGAAGAATTTTATATTGTCGTACCATGAACTGACAGAGTTTTGTGTGCAACAGATTGCATTATGATCGTGTTGTCCTAGTTTTGATGTATCACTTTCTTCTTATTGTCCTACTGTTGAATCAACAACTAACTTGCATAACCCTTGGCCTCTCACTATATGTGCTGGGGTAATTTCTAGGTCATACTCCTGCAAGGAGGTGACCCAGTTAGCCCTCTTTTCTCCTAGGTCTTTCTACACTAACAGGATCCTGACGGCTGGGTATGGGACAATGATCTTTGTCTTGGATTTCAAAATATAGAACCGGAAGTGCTTAACTGCTTTGAAAACAACATAGGCTTGTCGATCTATCGCTGGGTAATTAAGTTCAGCACCTTTGAAAGAAGACATCATAAAGGCAATGGGTACTTCATTATTCTCAGTGTTCTTTTGAGTTAGGACGGCGGCATAGGAACGGTCAGAAGCAAAAGTGTAGAGTGTAAAGTCTTGAGAAATGTTGGGGCTCATGAGAGAAGGAGCGTCTATTATGGCCTTCTTTATTGTATTAAAATCTTGATTTTCTAGGGGTCTCCAGTGATATTGGGTGTCTTTCTTAATTAAATTCTGTAAAGGCCTGACCATTTTGGAGAAACTGGGGACGAATCTCCTCACGAAGTTAATTTGGCCTAAGAAAGACTGCATAGATTTTTTGGATGTAGGAGGGGGAAGTTTCACGATGATTTGAGTCCTTTCGGGGTCAATAATCATCCCTTTGCTTGACACAATAAATCCTAAGAGTTTACCCTGTTCTACTACAAAGATGGATTTTTTAGGATTCAAGGAAATGCCGTATTTATGACATCGCTGTAGAACGGCTCGTAAATGAGTTAGATGATCGGTTTTGTTTTTAGAAGATACAGTAACATCATCTAAGTAAACTATAACAGACTGATTGATTAAGCCTTGGAAATAAATTTCCATTGCTCTCTGGAAAGTGGCACCGACATTAATCAATCCAAAGGGCATTTTTCGATAAGCGTAGGTGCCCCATGGAGTGTGGAAGGTAGTTTTAAGTTGGTCTGGAGGAGACATCAGGACTTGGTTGTACCTCGAGAAACCATCCAATAAAGATAGCCTCTTAGAACTAGATACATGTTGAAGGATCTGTTCCATAGGTGGGACAGGGTAGTTGTCTTTATCAGACGCTCTGTTAAGGTTTTGGAAATCGACGCATAGTCGGCTTTCCCCACTTTTCTTCCGGACAGGGACAAGGTTAGAAACCCATTGAGTGTGCCTAACTGGAAAAATTATCTTAGCATTCAGGAGTTTATTCAATTCTTTTTTGATGGTCGGTTCGAGCTTAGGGTGCATTTTTCTCAATTTTTGTTGAAAGAGTGAGGTTTGGGGTTTCATAGGAATGACGTGTTGTATGATGTTAGGGTCGAAAGTTTTAAGATCATCATACGTCCATGCAAAGACATATTTAAATTCTTTAAACAATTTAATAAATGAAGCTTTTTCTTGTTGAGAACACCCCAAGCCTAAATTAATGCATTGCGGATTGTCATTAGTTCCTAAGTTTACTTTTTCATAAGATAATGAGGAACTATTGGTTTTACAGTTGACCAACGTTTTAAATTTATCTTGAAGATCATAAAATTTCTCTAATCTAACTACAGACTTAGGGATCGAATTTACCATGTCCGATGAAGATTCAGGAGTTCTGGGATCTGGTATTACTGTAAAATCACACAAATTGTCATCGTGAGTGCATTCATCTATGACCATGCCTTGAAAAGTTTCCTCCATGTGGAGGAAGCTAATAATCTGTTGGTCATCGTCGAAGACTCTCCAATTCGTGATGTTGTTGGGAACGGATGGCCTGAACAATAGTTCGACAGAGAATGCATCCGAGGATAATCCTTCTGCAGGAAAGAGTTTAGAAGCTACGCTAGCTAATAGATCAGCTTCAGAATTATTCAATCTAGGAATAGAATTTATATTGAAAGAAGAAAATTTATTCATTAAATTCCATACCTTGGATTGGTAGCTTTTAAGATGCGGAGACAGACAATGGATAGAATCTCTTACCTGTCTAACCACGATTTCGGAATCGCCGAAAATGGTCAAGTTTCGAATGTTCATAGATAAATCTTTTCTGAGACCTTGTAGTAAAGCCTCATACTCTGCAGTGTTATTAGTACATTCAAATTCTAGCCTACATGCAATCAATGTTTTGTTACCTGCCAGATTGATAATAACGCAGCCTACACTAGCTCCTTCTTTGGAATTTGACCCGTCAAAATAGAGAGACCAAATTTGATTTTTATCGGGTGCATGAGACTGTTGTGTGGAAGCTACTGGCTGTATGTATGCTACAATCTTGGACTGTTGTTCTGGATTGGTGATAGTTGAAGCCTCGGCCATGAAATTGCTGAAAATGGTATCCATCCCTTTTATCTCAGGTGAATCAGAAGAAGGTGTAAATGGTTCCTTGGGATCGTTCAAATCCATGACTGTGAACTTAAGGTAGTGTTCATGGTTTACCTTGATCTTGTTTGGCTTGTCGTTTTCTGGAATCCACAGGTGAGACCAATCTATCGCGAAATAGCCATGTAGCTACTCCGACAATTCCATGCTTAAAAACAGACCATACACTTCTGGAATATCCACAACAATAATATCAATAACTTGATGAACCTTGGGGTTAGACGATAATCTTATAAGCACATTTCTTAATTCGCCTATAACTTTAACACTAGTTCGATCAAGTTGTATGATTTTTAAAGTGTAGGGTTCAACTTCAGCATTAATCTTCTGACACACAAACCATGGCATCACATTGGATGACGCTCCTGAGTCTACCATACAATTGTGCATGTTTCTATTAAATATTTCGAAAGTTAACAAAAATGGAGGTACATTCTTGCGAGTACTAAGGGTGGTAGTTTGTGGTTTTTTACTCGCAGTTTCTAAAGCTAGTTTATCTACATTATTTACATTACTTCTAGGAAGGCTTCCTTTATCTTGAGGATCAAGATTATTTTTAGTAGAAGTCTTCCGAGGAACTTTGTTCTGAACAACCTTTTTACCACTTGAATTACCATTTCTGCCATTCTCTGAGATATTCTGTAACATTTTTTGTAGAAGAAATGGAAATTTCAATAACTCATAAACAAAAATGTTAGACCTCAATTTTTTAAGATCTTCAACTAAATCATAATCTAGTTTGGGTTTTACACGACTCTGTTTAGTCTCAGTTGGTTTAGATTGCTTTGGAGGCAAATTCGTAGTATTTTCGGTAGAAGGTTTGTTTGTTGTCTTACTCCTAGTATTATAGGGATGGACTGTCTCTTAGTTAGCTTGAAAGTTGCTATCCGAGAAGTGTCCAAAAATGTTTGGAGAAGATTCTCCTTCTTGAACTGTCTCTTGCTCGACTACCTCCTCAGGGATATCAAGAGGCATCAAGTTATCCTGGGCTTCTAGAATTGTTTGAAGGGCATATTGCAGACTTTCTAGATTAAGACCCTCAGTAGTTGGATTAGGTCGGTTGGTGGGAAAAGGTTTCCTGAATGGGGGCTTGTAAGGCCCTTTTCTCAAGGAAGCTTCTTCGGTCGTCTTCTTTAAATCTATAACTTGATTTGATAGTTTTTGAATGACTTTAGTTAAGTTTTCTAAATCATAGGTTTCAGGTTGTGTTTTTCTTTGAGTAGGTCTAGGGAGGATTTTGATCTTCTTTTTGGAATATGAACTAGTTTGTATTTCATTGCTAGTAGCATCCTTTAGACTAAGTATGTCTTTTTCAATCTGGTTGGCCTCGTCCAAGGCCTCTAACAATGTGGCTTTCTTAGATCGTTTAACCCAAATAGATATACTTTGATGCAAGGCTTTAGTATAGTATGCTATGATAAGATTTGTGGCAGGCATGGAATCTGCAGGGATTCGGTTCTTAAGTGTTAAAAATCTTTGATTGAAGTCTTAAACTTTCTCTTTAGGGTTCATTCTTAAGCTAGAAAGATCCATGACTAGGACTTCTGGAGGCTTACCGTCTCCGAAATTTTCCAAAAAGCATGACTCGAATTTCTCCCAAGACGCGATGGTATGGGGTTGCTGGGCAAAGTACCATGTAGATGCATTGCCCTCGAAAGTATAGGGGAACAACCTACAAACTATGTCTTCATGCTTGACATTGCGGAGTCTTATGGCTAGCATAAACTTTTTAATGTGATCTTCAACAATCTGTTTAGAGTCAGGGTCAAACTTGGGAAGCCACTTCTCTGGATGTTTGGGTAAGGGATGTTGATCTCCAGGTACAACTACCGCATCCTGGTTGAGCCAAGGTCTAGCAGGGTTGTTCTAGTTGTCCATTGGTGTAGTTGGTGTGGAAGGCTGCGAAGGGAATTGTCGTCGTTAGAAGAATCTCCTCTAGAAGAGGAAGGAGATGATGGAGGTGGTGAGGGAGGTATTCCAAATCCCCCTACAACAGGAGTGAGGATTGGATCTGTAGGGTTCACGGTGAGGTTAGTGCCTCCGATTTGTTCTCTGATATCAGAGAAATCTAAAGGTTGGTCCAATGGATGGTTTAGTTGCCTCAAACGGGCTAAGGCACTATGAGTTCTTATGAGAGATTGGTGGACAATCTCTTGTATGTCACCACCTGTAGGATTTGGGGTTGTTGGCTCAATTGTGATCTGTGGATCGTCGTTTAATGTGGTTGTTGTTTGAGGGGGAATGTTATCATTTGAATGACTTCTTGTCACTATAGGTGAGCGATTAGGTGGTGGAGGAGTCTTACGACCGCCTCGTTCCATTAATTAATTTCAGGCCCTCCTTCTAGCGCCATTTGTTGATGGGCGAAAATGAACGCTCGCCAACTGGAAGAGTGGATCCAGTCCAGGGTTGTCTAAATAACCCAAGTTGTTTGGTATAACCCACCCTGATGGGTTTAGCGGCTCTGTTATCCAATCTAAGTCCTAGAAAAACAAATGAAAAACTATGCTAATAAACTAATCTAAATAAAAAGAATAATTAAAACAAACTAAATAAACAAATCCAAACTACATATAGACAATCTATTACCTAATCTATCAACTATAATCCTATAAAATCAAATGTTCAATTACTAACAGAATTAAATCTTAATCACAAATGTACAATATTTATAAATTACAGATTTAGAAGAAAACCTGCAAAAATCAATTGTAAACTGTCCTAAGACCGTGAAACTATTTTTGATTTTTATAGTTTTATGAAAAAGGAATTAAACAAAAACCATCTAAACTAAACAACTAAAATACTAACTCTAACTATAAATCTAAACTATACATATATCTATCTAAACTAATTAATTATACTCACAATTCTAACTATCAATTAACGAATAAGAAACTGACCTGAAGTAACGCTTTAGGTTTGTCATGTGTATGATGGTCGATTCAGCTGTTTGGTGGGAGGAAACCTGCACCAGATTCTCCACGAGCTTCTCGTAAATGGAAAGTTGTTGAGCTCTTCAAATATAATTACAGGAAAAACAAGACATAAAAATTTACAGCAATCTTATGATTTACAAATCATAACATTTAGATAAATCTGTGTGTAAGTATTTGTAATGATTCAATCAACGAAGAAGAGAAATTTGTAATCCATTAACTGAAACAAATTAATTGTTGTATTTTTTAAATAAGAGAGACATCAGATATAGATTACACATTAATCAAGTCACATCAACCTGCAATAGATTATGATAGCTAAAGTAGTCTATAATTGACTGCAAAATGATATGAATAAAACTTGAAACAAAAGTTTGATATATTGAAAGCGAAAGCTGTTACAAGATATCAACTTTCATCTTAGTCTGTATCATAAATCCATAGTCTGGTTCTCCCACAGTGAGGATGATGGGTCCATTACAAAAATGACAAGTATTTAAAGACCTCCCACAGGGTAAAACATCCCTGTGGGAATTATCAAAACAATTTACACAAATCTGGGAAAATATCCCAAGTTTTTGACTCAAGCTAACAACCTAAGACAAAACCAAATCCAAAGTATCTCCTAAACTGCCACAACATACCCAATTAATCATTGTAATTAGTATGCACCTGAAAGAGGACAAGAATAGACAAGATTAGAGGATATCTTATTGATAAAATTGATAAAAATATAATTTTAAAGACTAGCTATAGAATCTTGCGATTCTGTAGTTGGTCTAAATTTTAACACAGAATCATTTAAAACCAATTCAAAACTCAAAGAATTAAATTCAAACTATTAAACAAATATATAATTGCTATTTGAAAACAAACGAATCATTCAAATAAAAATATGTTATACTAATTCGAGAGCAGACAAGATGATGATCAATCGAGTGATTACAAAGATAGATGTACTCTGTTCAATTTGTTATCACAATTTCGGGTAAACGGAATCTGCAAGATACCAGATATATAAAATATGCAGAACAGAAACGAAATTCTAGAAATGGCAGAATAACAGTAAAATATCCAGCATAATCTTCACAATACACAGAAATGATATACGAAATAGCAACAGAAATAGCACTTTGAATCAGATAGCAATGTTCACAGGCCTCTTCAAGGGGGAAACCTCTAGTCGAGCAGTGCTCTGTTACAATAATATCCAAGCTAGGGTTCTCATACCCTCGACTCCTATTTATACTAAAAAGAATCATCTAGAGGAAGATCCTTCTAGAAGCGGAAGCTTCTATTAGGTCTTCTTACATCCGCCTTATTCTA
>ML780724.1:575469-608513 GCA_009831015.1 Picea engelmannii
TTAAAATCTCTTAAACCACTTTGATTACTTTGACCTTTTGGGGCTTCTAGATGACATATGAGGGTCCTCCAACTTCATAAGGCCATAACTCTCAAACCGTGAGGAGTTATGTGACGTTCTACATACCACCATAAATGGAATGACATGTAATATACATATAGAATAGTATTATCTAAAAATATATCATAACTCATACTGTTATCCATCAAACAAACTTGGGTCCATTACCCAAACCTAGGGTCTTCAACTTCTCATGGCCATAACTCTCTAACCGTGAGGAATTATGTGACGTTCCACATACCACCGGAAATGAAATGAAAAGCACTGTCCATCTAGGATATTTTCCCTGACAAATTCACTTTCCTTCATCTCATTATTCCAACATTAAGCATGGGTTCTCTTACTCCACAAAGCATCTTCCCATGAGGGCTTTCACCATAAGGGGACCACTTTGGAGTTCATCCATATTTACTTCTTATCAACAATGAAAAAAAAATAATGAGTCATATTTACTTCAAACAATATTGGGTCCATTACCCAAAACTTTGTGCTATGGGTATTTCTTCAAGGGTTGACATCAATGACAACCAAACTTAATCAACAATTGTGTATCGAGTTGTTCTTGAATCTTCCACCGATTTTGATCTTGTTACCTCATCGACGAACGAGGAGGATCTCGTTCTTAAGCCTGTGTGGGCCATTTCATTATCTTGTTCACATGACTACCTCAGTGAGACTTTTCCATCGAATGAAGCTATCATCCAAGCCATGAATGGTTCTGAAAAACCTTGGGATGATATGAATCATCACTCTTATTTGCTCCCAGAGCTTGAAAGAATCAAACAAGGTGACTTTTGATCTACTTTGAGTGAGATAGTTTGTCACGTCGTAGTTCCACTTTATATGCACAACATTTATGTCAAAGGAAATATAACTAGTATCTCTCCTACCATCACAATCGATATCTCTCGTACCCCTAGCAAGATTGAAAATGTACATATCGGTGTGGATTGTTCACTAGAAGAAATATTGATCTACACCTAACTCTTCAAGGAATTCTGAGATGTATTTTCTTGGTTATATGAAGAGATTCCAGGAATCAACCTTGGTATTGTCGAGCATGATATTAGAATGTATCCAGATGCTAAAAATATTTGACAACATCTTAGAGATGTTAGTCCCCGGAAGGCCCCTACTATTAAGGCATAAGTAGAGAAAGTACTTAATGTTGGATTTATCTACCCAGTTCCTTTGATTGAATGGGTATCCAATCTCGTTCTTGTGAATAAAATGAAAGGAACCATCTGTGTATGCATGGAATTTCATGACCTAAACAAATCCTATCCTAAGGACAACTTCCTAACACCTTTCATCGATCATATTCATGATGAGTGTGCGGGAAGTGAAGTGTTTTCTTTTATGGATGAATTTTCAGGATATAACCAAATTCAAATTAAACCCGAGGATCAACACAAGACATAATTTATTTTTCCTTGGGGTACATTCACATATTGGAAAATGCCTTTTGGCCTTAAACGTTCTAGAGAAGCCTTCCGGCATGCTATCACCTTTTCATTCCATGATCTTAATCATATATTCAAAGCTTACCTTCACGATCGTTCTACTCACTTTTCTAAGAGAGCAGATCACTCTACACACCTTCGGCTTGTTTTTGAAACATGTCATTACTATAGAATCTGGTTGATCCCTCATAAGTACATCTTTTGTGTCTATACTCTCATAAGATTTGTACATATGATCACCTTACTCATTTATGCCCCAAACGTGTGGAAGCTATGAGGCTCTTCTCTCTACATAACCAACACATGGCCTAGAGCTCCTCAAATGTTGAAAATGTGGTCGGTGGGAGTCAAAACCCATTGTTGCAAGACAACGACGATTTGTGTATCATTATGGTCGATGCTAAAGTTCATGTAGCCACTTTATTGCATGATTATAGTTCTTCATAGGATATACTTGGTCTATAATCTCCTCCTCCTCCTCTGGAGATGAATTTAGAGATTGAAAAACTAGAGCCACCGCCTCGTATTTCGAAAGGAGTACTCAAGCACTCTACCCACAATCCAAACACTAGAGACACCTAGAAATACTCTATTATTGAGGACCTGGGTCAAAACCCTTATGCGATGTCAGCTCTGTAGGTACTCCAGATGTGTCCTTCACAGAGGAATGCCTTGATATATTCGTTAGGAGATCTAGAACCCAGTGGCTTGAAAGTTATCAAGTTTGAAATCACAGATGTGAAGCCTGGCTTGCCTTACCATGTGGCATTCTAAATACACATGGGGTACTCAAAGTATTACATCAATCATGTGGTTGTTCATGAAGGCACTGCTACATGTGTGATGTCCCTGATCTGTTGGAAAGCTCTCGACTCTCTGAATCTCTCTCAATCATCGACGACATTGACTTCTTTTGACGATCGTTCCTTCCACCCTCACGGTATTCTTCCTTCCTTTCAAGTCGATTTAGGTGGGAAGACGGTACAGGTGCATGTTGAGGTAGTTGATGTGCCTCTTGATTATAAAATGTTACTAGGATGCAATTGGACCTATGCTATGACTATCGTCAACTTGTCCATCTTCCACACTCTTTTTTTTCCACTCGATGGGAAGATCATGATGATCGACCAGTTATCCTTTGCGTATGCTAGTCTCAATGCATTTGTTGGACCGTCGATCCTCATGGTCTAAAATTCTTAGTGGGAAACTGATAATATCGATGTCAGAATGTATTCTTCCCTTATGGGTACTTTTTCCTTCATGGCACCGATTCACCATGTTTACGCCATGTCCAGTAGGCTTGTTTTGTTAGAGAGGTATGTTCCTTTCTGCACTTCCTATTTTAATGATCCTTGGACCCTACCTTCCTCGAATTCATCATGTGAAGGTCAGTCACATGCTATAATGGCCATACCTCTATCGGTAGTGGAGATTTCATATCGAGTTATTCTTGACTCTTTCGTCGATCCTGATCCTGTTACCTCAACAAGAGATGAGGAGGATCTCGTTCTTAAGCCCATGTGGGCCACTTCGTTGTATTTTTCACATGAACACCTTGATAATATTTTTCCCTCAGATGAATCTATCATCGAAGCCATGAACGGTTCCGACAAACCTTGGGATGATATGCATCATCGTTCTTATTTTCTCCAAAATCTTGAAAGAATTGAACAAGATGACCTTCAATCTACTTTGAGTGAGATAGTCAGTCACGTTGTAGTTCCACTTGATACACATGACATTTATGTCGAAGGAAATATGGCGAGTATATATCCTACCATCACGTTCGATATCTCTCGTACCTCTGTAAAGATTCAAAACGTACATATCCATGTGGATTGTTTGCGAGAAGAAATCCTAATCTACACCGAACTCTTCAAGGAATTTTAATTTTGAGATGTATTTGATTGGTCATATGAAGAGATTCCAAGAATCGAACCTCGTACAGTCGGGCATGAGATTAGAATGTATCTCAATGCTAAACCTGTTCGAGAATGTCTTAGAGTTGTCAATCCCCGGAAGGACCCTACTATTAAGGCACAGGTAGAGAAACTACTTAATGTTGGCTTTATCTACCTGGTTCCTTTGACTGAATGGGTATCCAATCCCATTCCTGTGAATAAGAAGCAAGGAAACAGCCGTGTATGCATGGAATTTCGTGACCTGCAGAAATCCTGTCCTAAGGAAAACTTCTCAACACCTTTCATCAATCATATTCTCGATGAGTTTGCGGGAAGAAAAGTATTTTCTTTTATGGATAGATTTTCTGGCTATAACCAAATTGAAATTAAACCCGAGGATCAACACAAGATGGAATTTATTTTTCCTTGGGGTACTTTCGCATACCGGAAAATGCCTTTCAGCCTTAAAAACACCGAAGCAACCTTATAGCATTCTATGACCTTGCATTCCATGATATTAAGCATATAGTTGAATCTTACCTTGACGATCTTGTTGCTCACTCTCGTAAGAGAGTAGATCACTCTACGAACCTTCGGCTTGTTTTTGAAAGATGTCGTTACTATAGAATCTGGTTGAACACTCATAAGTGCATATTTTGCATTAGGTTTGGTCATCTTTTGGGATTTCTATTTTTTGAGACCGAGATCATGATAGATCCGTTAAAGGTTGAGGTAATACTTCGATTGCCTCCACCGCACACTATTCAACAACTTGAAGGTTTATAGGGGAAAGCTAGATTTTTACATTCGTTTATAGTAAACTATGATAATATCACTAAGGGTTTCATGCATCTTTTGAAGAAGGACACCCCTTTTATATGGGATGAGCGAGCCCAAGAGTCCTTCAATTCTTTGAATAAAGCTTTGGTATCGACGCCTCTACTGAAGTCTCCTTCCTACAGTAGGGATTACTTGCTTTATATCATCATGTAAGAGGAGACGATTGGTATGGTATTGGTTCAGGAGGATGATGAGCTCTGTGAGAGCATGTCATCTACTATCTTAATCAAAACTTAGTCAGTCTTGAGCTTAATTATTCTCTTGTTGAAAAGCTACCTTTGGTTGTCGTTCACGCAGTCCAATGTTTATGCCATTATATATTTCTTTTCAAGACTACTGTGGTGGAATATGTGAATCCATTTCAATACGTACTTATCAGGCGTATCATAGGGGGGAAATATAATAAATGGATTGTCATTTTACAAGAATTTGATCTCGATTTCTCTTCTGCGAAATCCAAGAAATCACTAGTCTTCGCGGAGTTAATATCTGAATTTCCATGATTAGATGAGGATGTTATCCATGTTGATTCGTTTTTGGATGAAAACATTTTCCTTGTCTCGGCGTCTGACCCCTAGTATGGAGACATCATTCTCTATATTCAAACCTTGAATTTTCCTATGTTGGATCATGTTGTCATTGATGCCAATGGTTTGATTGATTGATGTCATTGATTGATGTCAAGTGATTAATTGATGCCAAAAGATTGATTGATTGTTGATTGATTTCAAATGTAATATGTATTTTCCTTGATAATATTATATAGATGTCAAGTATATGATGCATATGATGTCATGCATGGATGAAGATGGATCAATGATTTTTCATTGATACATGATGAAAAGATGAATATGGTTCAATGTGGTTTCTTTGATATATGATGCATAGTTAGATTGACCATTATAGTCTTATCATGGTTGATAAGGTGCACAAATGGATGAACTCTAAAGTGGTCCCCTTATGGTGAAAGCCCTCATGGGAAGACGCTTTACAGTTTAGTTACCCTAGAAGAATGGTTGGAGGACCCATGCTTGAGTGTGGAATAATAAGATGACGATAATTGAATTTGTCAATGAAACTATCCTAGATGGATAGTGCTTCTCATTCCATTTCTGGTGGTATGTGGAAAATCACATAACTCCTCACGGTTAGAGAGTTATGGCCATGACAAGTGGGAGAACCCAGGTTTGGGTAATGGACCCAAGTTTGTTTGATGGATAATGGTATAATTTTTTATATATTTGTAGGTATGACTATTCTATATGGATAGTACATGTGATTAAATTTCTATTGGTATGTGGAATGTCACATAACTCCTCACGGTTTGAGAGTTATGGCCTTACAAAGTTGGAGGACCCTCATATGTTGGCTTGAAGCCCCAAAAGGTCAAAGAAGTCAAAGATCTTGCAAAGAAGAAATTATTATTTAAATGATTAAGTAAAGTGACAAAGTCAGGAAGTATTATTTAAATAATAAAGTGAAGTGACAAAATCAACGAATATTATTTAAATGATAAAGTTAGGTGACAAAGTCAAGGAGGAATATTTAAATGATAAAGTAATGAAGAATTTTCTAATTATGGAAAGTGGTTAACCCTAAATATGAGTAATATAGTTTAAGTGACCTATAAATGGGTTGTGTGACCTAGAAATAGGTTAAGTGACCTATAAATGGGTTAAGTGACCTAAAGATAGGTTAAGTGACCTAGAAATGGGTTAAGTGACCTACAAGATGGAGACTATAAATAAGAGGCAAGGCTCTCTCATTTTAGATCACACTTGAGAATATTGAATATCTATAGGTGACAGAGGTAACCAAAGGATATATAAGCTGAATTTCATAGGGAAGGTGAAGAAAATAGGGTCGGAATTCAAGGGAGGATAAATTCTTTTGATGATGCTTTCTAAGGTATGTTATTTACAAGTCATTTCAACATTTTTGTAATAACATTTTTTCTATAATGATTCCAACTGTGAGATTGATATCAAATTGAGGAAACATATCCAAATATATGTGGTAAAATATTAATCTTGTTGGTTGTTTAATTTTTGGAGATACACTCCGTGGAATGTAGGGTTTGTGGCTAGTCCTGAAACTAGTCTAAAACAGATGTTTCGGGTAAAAACGTCATAAATTCTTCATAACAGATACAAATTAAGTAATACCAAATGTGTTGGTTAGAGTATATTATTTTGTATTCTTTTTAATAGTTTTAGATTGATTCAAAAAATATTCCATGCAGGGCACACTCTACAAGGTCACTCTCTAGAATAAGCCAGAATTCAACAAGGCATGCCATTTTTGCTATAACTACTTTTCTGAGAGGTTCCAAGTAGTGATGCCTTGAGTAATTTCATGAAACACACTGAATAACATTGTGTATCAGTTTCATATCTTTATTCATTACAAGTACATAGTTATGATTATTTCAAGTTAGGGTTGTTGACTAATCCAAAACTAGTCATGGTTGAGACAAGTAGTTGATGAGTTGGCACATACATGAGATGTATAGTTGATGATTTTTGTACATATTGATGAGTCATTGTTTATTATTAGTTGAAAAATGATTGATATATACTTGGTACATGGTTGGATGCACTTGTTTATGGTACAGGTTGATTCTAGGTTGTTTGGTATAGGTTGGTGCATGGTTGATGCACTTGTTTATGGTATAGATTGATATTTGTTGAGGATTGTTGCCTCATATCAGTTGGTGATGAGGGTGTAATCTGATTCTTTCATTATAGAACTGGTTCTCTTGTATATTTGTACTCTATTCATTTGTTGTTGAAAAACCCCAAGGATTGTAGTTTGTAATAAAAACAAAATTGTACATACATCTTGTGTTCGTTGTGTTCCTTGTGGTGATGACTTGTTGATGATATATTTCTTATATATGTTGTTGATATGTGTTCAGATATAGCTGGTTATAAATTACATCAATGAGTAATGATTTAATGGTGATTTTTAACTAAGGATTTTTGTGTAAGAGGGAAGTTTTGGGAAAAAGAGCCCTACACTGTTCAACCCCCCCTCTCAGTGTAGTCGATGTGTCCAACAATCAGTATCAGAGTGGGCTTTCACTATAAGCCTTAACAAGATGGGAGGATATCCATGGACACACAAATGGATGATGAAGTTCCAATCCTTGATGAGGAAAACTATTCTACTTGGAGAATAGAGATGAGAGTACATTTGAAGGAAATGGGAGTAGGTATTTGGAATGTAGCCATTGGTGGATCAATTTCCATGAATAACAAGTAAAAGTTTGCATCTCAAGGGGAAGGAAAGAAGAATGATTCATTGGCTCTCAAGACCATTCTTAGTGGACTCTCAAGCCCTATCAAAGAGAGCATGGGACAATGCACTTCCACCAAGGATCTATGGCTAAAGCTAGAGAAGACATATAAAAGCAAGAAAGACGATATTGAAGACCAATCCATCAAGATCATAAAAGGTAAAGAATCTCCAAAAAATCTTGATTGCATTATTTCTAAATGTAAGCTTGAAAAAATTTCAAATGAAGACAAAGAATCAAGTGATGATAGCACAAAGGAAAATCTTGAGGACATTTCAAATGAAGGAAAATAATCATGTGATGATGTTGGCAAAAAGGAATATCTTGAGTAAATTTCAAATGAAGGCAACTAATTATCAAAAACCCTTGATTGCAATATTTCAAAAGATGATGATGTTGAATTTTTCTCTACAAGTGAAGAACAAAATATAGAGATAGTTTATGTAGAGTTTGATGGTAGTTATCCCATGGAGATAATAGAATAAATTCAATTAGAACTTCAAAAGAAGGTTGAACATGGTTTATATGAAAATAGAAATGACCATTATTATATATACTATATCTATCTTTCAGATAACACTAAAAGGTTCCTTAAGAATAGTCAAAGGCACATCTTGAAGTTAAGGGAAATGCTCAAGGAACAAGAAGAGAGTAATAAGACTCAATTATAAGAAAAGGAAGAAGAGATCACAATACTAAGGAATGAAAAGGATGATAAGAAGGTAGATGATGAGATTAGAAAAATTATTGAAACTATTTTCCATCTCAAGACCCAAATTGAAGAAGCCAAAAGGATACAGGAACTATTGAAGAATCAAATAAATGAAAAGGAAGAGTCATGTCATAATTTAGAAGCTGAAGTTGTTGATCTTAGAAATAAAGTAGAGAATTCAAATAAATTATTGAATAGCTCACAAATCTTGAATGAGATCTTGGAAAGCCAAAGATCACCAAACGATAAATTAGGTCTTGGATACAAGAAAGAAGCTACACATGTTGAAGCAAGAACCTCAAAGAAGCATGAGGTAATTCCATCAAAGGATGAAGACAATGTTTCAAATCAACCATATACACAAGGTAAAGAAAATTTCAAAAAAACAAAGCAAGGAAGACATCAAGAAGCTATCTTTGGGACACCAAAGCAAAGGTATGAAAGTATTTTTCATGGGCATTGTTATTCATGTAGTGAATATGGTCACAAATATTTTGAATGTAGATCTTATGAAAGGATATATAATGGAATATTTTATAACACCATAAGGTGTTGGAGATGTGATCAAGTAGGACATATTGTTGTTCATTGTAACACAATGAAATGCTACATTTGTAGTGTATTTGGACACAAATCCCAGGATTGCTGGAACACAAGAAAAAATTCCATGATGAGGACTTCACATAACATGGTTAAAAGAAGGAATGAAGTAAGGAAGGGAGACATATTTGAAAAGATGGATGCTCAAAGCTCAAGTTTTGAGAAGCAGGGACACCTTCAGAAGTGGGTGAAGAAGACTAAGCAACCATAATAGAATGGAAGCCTTAAGGGAAGCTCTAGTAAGTCACCTACTAAATAATACATGGGTGACAATGGTATCAATCACATACATATGTAGGCTGGACTTGAATAGGTTGCATATATACACAAGATGTTGTACAGTAGACCGTGTATATGTGGTAAAGCCTTGGGAAAAATGAAATGCACTTGGGTTGCAACTTGATGTGATTGTATAACTCTGTGTTGTAGGGTCTAACATGGTTTGTTGCAGGTTCTAACATTGTTTGTTGTAGGTTTTCATGATCCTATATTGATTTATGCAAAGTGATGATAAAAATTATTGAAAGGCCATCTCCAGTGCATGGCACTAACCCATGAGTGTGAATTGAGGCATTTTATGTTAAAGAACAATGTTGGTTATTGTAGTGAAGTTTTGGCACCTTGGTTATATGATGATGATGCTATCTATAGATGTAATTGATATATTGAAGCATACTATTAGTACATTGGTAGAGGCACCTACTAGAAGTTTTGATTGGCACATATTTTATGGTGGACTTGGAATACATGTATGAGCATTCATCTTGTTGTGGTATTGGTGCATGGTTGGCATATTTTCTTGGTACAGGTAGTGATACATGTTGATGTACATGTTTGGTATATGTTTGGATGATCAATACTTGGCTAAAAGTACATCATTGGTATTACTTGATTAGAATATATTTTGGTACATGAGGCACTTGATGATTGAGGAACTTGGTTCATGGTAGAGACATATCATGAGTGATATGATACTTGTTTGGCATGTTGGTAGATGCACATGGTTGGCATATTGTTGGATGCACATGGTTGGCATATTGGTAGATGCACATGTTGACATGTTGATAGAGGCATATGGTTGATACATTCCATGGATGATATTTTTGGCACATTGTATGATGTTGATGTACATGGGTGTTGTGCATGGTGGGAACATTTTGGTACATGATATACTTGGTTGATATTTTGTTCACGATTATCTATTTTATTTTTGACATTTATTTTGTTTCATGATGTATGGTATGGAACAATTTTGATGCATGGACAAGTCCAAGGATCATCATTGAAAGAGAAGTTTATCTATGATCCGGTTGAGCAGTAGCAATTGCATGTTGATCATATTATAGAGGAGAAAGTGGGAGACATACCCATATGGGGATTCAATCTTCTTCCCATGATTCTAGGAGTAGATATTTATCAGATGCATACATAGAAAAGAGCCCTATATTTGAAGAAAGAACACAGAGGCATAATTCCAGGGGGAGCAATGGTCACAGGGGGAGTATGAGAGATGTATATTCAACATTACATCAGAGTGATATCCCTTGTTCAAAATGGGAGATATTATTTAGAGGAGGATCAAAGGCATTGAGACAGGGGGAGCAACCCCAAGGAGATTTCAAGCAAGGGGAGCAACCCCAAGAGGAGAATGACCCTTTGCAATTGATGTCAAAGGGGGAGAGATAGTCACATTGATGTTATTGATGGGGGGAGACAGTCATATTGATATGATTGATGACTATTGATGTAGATCATTCTTTGTCTACATGTTGACATGAATGATTGGTGTTGACATCAATGTTGGTATTTCCATCAATGCCAAAGGGGGGGATTGTTGGATCATGTTGTCATTGATGCCAATGATTTGATTGATTGATGTCAAGTGATTCATTGATGCCAAAGGATTGATTGATTGATGATTGATGTCAAATGTAATATTTATTGTCCTTGATGAGATTAGATAGATTTCAAGTATATGATGCATATGATGTCATGCATAGATGAAGATGGATCAATGAGTTATCATTGATACATGATGCAGAGATGAATATGGTTCAATGTGGTTTCTTTGATATACGATGCATATTTATATTGATCATTATAGTCTTATCATGGTTGATAAGGTGCACAAATGGATGAAATCCAAAGTGGTCCCCTTATGGTGAAAGCCCTCATGGGAAGACGCTTTACAATTGATTTATCCTAGAAGAATGGTTGGAGGACCCATGCTTGAGTGTGGAATAATAAGATTAATATCAAGGAATTTGTCAGGGAAAATATCCTAGATGGATGGTGGTATGTGGAACACCACATAACTCCTCATAGTTAGAGAGTTATGGCCATGAGAAGTTGGAGAACCCAGGCTTGGGTAATGGACCCAAGTTTTTTTTATGGATAATGGTATGATTTTTGATATATTTTCATTTAAATCTATTCTATATTGATAGTACATGTCATTCTATTTCCGGTGGTATGCGGAACGTCACATAAATCCTCACGGTTTGAGAGTTATGGCCTTATGAAGTTGGAGGACCCTCATATGTTGGCTTGAAGCCCCAAAAGGTCAAAGAAGTCAAAGAGATTGCAAAGAAGAAATTATTATTTAAATGATAAAGTAAAGTGACAAATTCAAGAAGGATTATTTAAATAATAAAGTTAAGTGAAAAAATCAAAGAAGACTATTTAAATGATAAAGTGAGGTGACAAAGTCAAGGAAGAATATTTAAATGATAAAGTAATAGAGAAATTTATAATTATGGAAAGTGGTTAACCCTAAAAATGACAAAAATAGGTTAAGTAACCTATAAATGAGTTATGTGAACTAGAAATAGGTTAAGTGACCTAGAAATGGGTTAAGTGACCTAGAAGATGGAGAGTATAAATAAGGGGCAAGGCTCTCTAATTTTAGATCACACTTGAGCATATTGAATATATATAGGTGACTAAGGTAACCAAAGGATATATAATCCTAATTTCAGAGGGAAGGTGAAGAAAAGAGGTCCGGAATTCAAGGGAGGATAAATTCTTTTGATGATGCTTTCTAAGGTATGTTATTTATAGGTCATCTCACAATTTTCGCAATAATTTTTTTTCTATAATGATTCAGACCATTTGATTGATATGAAATTGAGGAAACATATACAAGTATATTTGGTAAACAATTCATCTTGTGGGTCATTTTATTTGTGAAGATACACTCCGTGGAAAATAGGGTTTGTGGCTAGTCCTGAAACTAGTCTAAAACAGTTGTTTCGAGTAAAAACGTCATAACTTCTTCATAACAGATCCAAATTCAGTAAGAAAAAATGTGTTGGTTATATTATAGTCTTTAGTATGCTTTTTAATAGTTTCAGATTGATTCAACAAATATTCCATGCAGGGAACGCTCTACACGGTCTCTCTCTACAATAAGACAGAATTCAGCAAAGTATGCCATTTTTTCTATAACTCCTTTTCTGAGAGGTTCCAAGTAGGGAAACCTGGAGGAATTGCATAAAATAAACTGAATAATATTGTGCATCATTTTCTTATATTTATTCATTACAGGTACATAGTTATGATTATTTCAAGTTAGGGTTGTTGACTAATCCAAAACTGGTCATGGTTGAGACAAGCAGTTGATGGGTTGGCACATACATGAGGTGTATAGTTGATGATATTGGTACATATTGATGAGTAATTTTTTATGAGTAGTTGACACATGATTGGTATATACTTGGTACATGGTTGTATGCACTTGTTTATGGTATAGGTTGATTACAAGTTGTTTGGTACAGGTTAGTGCATGGTTGATGCACTTGTTTATGGTACATATTGATATATGTTGAGGATTGTTGCCTCATCTCAGTTGGTGTTGAGGGTGTAAGTTGATTATTTCATTATAGAGATGGTTCTCTTGTATAGTTTCACTCTATTCAGTTGTTGTTGAAAAACTCCAAGGATTGTAGTCTGTAATAAAAATAAAATTGTACATACATCTTGTGTTCTTTGTGTTCCTTGTGGTGATGGTGATGAATTGTTGATGATATATTGTTGATATATGTTGTTGATATGTGTTCACATATAACTATTTATAAATGACAACAATGATTAATGAGTTAATGGTGATTTTTAACTGAGTTTTGTGTAAGAGGGAAGTTTTGGGAAAAAGAGCCCTACACTGTTCACTTCCCCCTCTCAGTGTAGTCGGTGTGTCCAACACCCTCAACATCTCTCACGAGATGATCGATGACACGTATGATACCAAGCTAAGAATTACACTATCGTTGGAGACACTTTGTATCATCAAGGAATAAAATATATCATGCGTATTTTTTTAAATCACGAGGAAGGCGAGTCAGTCCTAAACGATTGCCACAGTGGGGCTTGTGGTGGTCATTTATCCGGGTTTGCAACAGGCCAAAAAAATTTGTGAGTTAGTTATTTCTGGCCATCTATATTTAAAGATTTTGTTGAAGAAATTAAGAAGTGTCACCCCTTCTAGGTGTTCACTCAAAAAATGTGTTGGAATCCAACCCCTCTTCACCCAGTCATTACCATCGATCCTTTCACCAAGTAGTGGGTGGACTTCGTGGATTGCAACCTATCTTTGGTTGGGGGGAATCAACACATTATCGTGGTCATCGACTACTTTACTAAGTGGTTTTAGGCCATGCATATAGTTAAATCTGATTGGAATATTGTCTCCTTCTTTGTGTTCAATCAAATTATCGTCTGGTTCGATATCCTGAGTGAGATTGTCACTAATCATGGAAGTCACTTTTAGAATGAAATGATGGAAGAGATAGCATCTAAGTCGGGGTCTAAACATGGTCACTCTTCCCCTTATTACCCCCAAGAAAATGGACAAGTAGAGGCCATCAACAAGTCTCTCAAGACCATTTTATAGAAAATTGTTAGCCAAAGTAAGTCTAACTTGAACATTATGTTATATCCTGCACTCTAAGCATATCGAACCTCAGTCAAGACTGCCACCAAATTTTCCCCTTTCTAGTTAGTACATGATGTGGACTCGATATTACCTATTGAATGAGAAATCGATTCTCTTAATTTGGAAGTTGCACCCCTACCTAACACTTTTGATCTCGAACAACACCTTATACACCTATAGAGTCTTCACGAGCAGTGTCGAGATGCCTCTACAGTTATCGAGGAGAAAAAATACATGTCAAGGTCTAGAATTATAAGGTTGTCTGTCCTTGGTTGTACATTGAGGGTGACTTGGTCCTATTATATGATCAAGCCAAAGAACTGTTGGGGGTAGGAAAGTTTAAACCCATGTAGCACGGTGCCTATATCGTGCGAGGTGTCTTAGAAAAAGGATCCTATGAGTTAGAATATTATGAAGGGACTATGTTGGATGAGCCCAAGAATAGGCTCTACTTGAAAATATATTATTCTTGAGCCCCAATATTGGGTGGAACTCTTTGTATAGTAATGTAATTTACTGTATATATCGTTTCCTTTTCTTTTCATCTTCAACTTACTTATCAAGTTTTCCCTTGGTTGGAATATGTCAACGAAGTCTTCCGTCTACTTAGGATTCTTAGATGGACTGATTCATCATAAATGGAACTTGGCTTCTGCCGATTGGGTGGTTTACTCACCCGAGGGTCTATTGGTGTCTTCAGGTGGAGTATGCCTAGGGCCATCCATGAATAATGTGGTCCAGTATAGAATCGTTATAGAACTTTTGTAGGATGTTATCTCACATGGTATTCGCTCTTTAGAGGTTCGCCTAGATTCCCAGTTAGTTGTATGCTAGTTGATATTTTATTACTTATTATCACATATCTAGAAGTTATAATTATGTATATGATGCTTATGCTAATTTAGTTTTAGATTGGCATTTGTCACATAACTAAAGAAAATAAAACCATCTCATCAATGTACACATTGTAATATAAGTAAAGCTGAAGATCCATGTTTTAAATATATTTCAAAAAATATGATGTTTATAGTAAAAAATTGGGGCTAACACCCTCAATACACATATACAACCTATAATACAATATCCACGACATCTATGCCTGTTTCATCGGATGTGTGTCATGATAAGAAACTACAGAATTTGTGAGTCACCGAAAGAGTCGCACCCAAGCTCTGGGCACACCAACCACTTGTCATGGAATGGCTTCCGGCAGATCCTCTACCTAAAGTTTCCCTACACATTTTGAAGGAATATCTTTGCTTCTCTTCCCACCACCTCATCTCCCTGGTTCCTCCGATGATGTCGCAAAAGCATGTCCGGTCATCGTGGACCCACATCTGCATCACACAAGTGTGTAATTAGTACTTAAGCATCATCCAAAAAAAAATTTTTTTACTATACAAAAATAGAAAAAAATGAAATATGTAAAAACATTTGACATACCTATGTCCCCATAGGTGGTCCCTGGTGGCAGTGGCATGTTCGGGTCCCCTTTGAAGTTGATCCCTGCATAGGGGTAATCATCCATAGAAATGACCTGTCGCCTCCACCAGTAGAATAAATCCTTGTTGTAGGGTGTGGACACCCTACCTCCCCCCTGTTGCCTTATTACCTCAGTCCACCATGCCATGGATGGATCGCGAGGTCCTCTCAGAATGATCTTGACTCTAGGTCCCAAACCTGGAACCCTCTCAAAGAAAAAGTTACACAAGATAGAGGCAAACCCGAAGTTCCTCTTGCCACCCTGTTTGCACTTTGTCAATTGGCTCTTCATATTAGCTAGTAGTGAGGTACACCAATCATATACTGTGGGTCTCAAGCACTCTACAACATAGAACATGAGTGGCCTCAATGCCTGGTGCAACGAGATCGATCCTATAATCTTGGTCAACACAAGGACAACAATATTGAGGTTGAGATTGTCTATCGCTCTGATGGGGAGCTGACTCTTGACCTTCGGGGTCCCTACTACAGAGTGAGCATCTATGTACTCCTCTATATTCACATTGCTCCCATATCCCAGATATTTGAAGTTCACCACCTCTCCCAACGCGACAAACCAGTAAAAAAGTATATATCCTCGACTTCAATGCTCAATGGTTGCCCATTGAGGTTGAATCTCTCATTGTCAGCATCCCAATAATCCACAAGAATCTTAAGAAAACTCACATGTTCCCTCATCCCTTTGAGTGCCCAAAATTTATATAAGCCACATGTTTTCATGGCCATTTGAGCCCCCATATCTCTATCCACAGCAACATATACCACCTCATTCTCTCTTTCCCTCCATTCTAGTGCCATCCTGCTAGAGAAAAATCAAATTTTGAGTTAGCAACCATAGAAAAAATTTATTATGGACTTGCACCTGGGTTGTTTCATTTAAATTTTCATATAGGGATGAGTACATGTCAATATGTACAATAAATCCAGTATGTACCACAAGACATATACCAAAAACTCATAAAGACATGCCTCAAGCATACTCCACAAAATCACCAAGATGACACTTCAAACTAAACATATAAACATACCTATGATAATTTATATGACCTGGTGTATGTAATCACAGACATGTAGACCTTCCTCAAATTCAACAACAAGAGAATAGCATCTTCATCAAACTTTACCTTAGTCTCATGGGACTAGTTTTAGATTAGTCAACAACTCTGACTTTCAACAAGAATAACTCAGTACCTATCATGAATAAAGGTCTGAAAGTTGTAAACAATATTATTCCATGTCTTCTCTTCAATTCCTCCAAGTTTCACTGCTTGGACCATTCTAGAAATGGAGTTATAGAAAAAATCGTAGACCTTGATGAATTATGTATTATTCTAGAGAGAGAACTTGTAGAGCATGCCACCCACGTAATATTTCATATATGGATCTAAAAATTTCATAAGACATACCAAGGCTTGTAATATATCCAATGAATTGAATTTCATGAAATTTGGTTCTACTATGAAGAAGTTATGACAGTTTTACCCAGAACACTTGTTTAAAACTAGTTTCAGTACTAGTCAAAATCCCTATCTTCCATAGAGTGTAACTCCCAAAATGCAATGATTCATAAGATGAAATTTCTACCACAGGTACCTTGATATTTTTTTCTCAAAAACCTATTATTTTTTCTATTTGAATCATTTTAGGAAAATGGTTATCGTGAAAATGGTGAGATGACCTGTAAATAACATACCTTAGAACACATGATTAAAAGACTTCATCCTCCCTTGGATTTTCATCCTTCTTTACTTTGCCTTCCCTTTGAAATTTTCCTCAGATATCCTTGGTTACGTAATTCAATTATATATATTCAATATACTCAATAGGTGCTAATGGGAGTCTCTTGATCTCTTATTTATACTTCCCAAGTGCCTTCCTTTAAAGGTTATGTTGTAACTGTTTTACCCATATTCCTTGTCTTAGGGCTAACCCAGATTATTGTTGCAACTACTTTACCCATAATTAGTCAACTCAAAATTTCTTGTTGCAACTAATTTATTTTTAATTACTTTCTTGTTTTATTCCTTTAGGGGCTAACTTGTAATTGTTTTACCCATCTTCCTTGTTTTAGGGATAACTTGGATTCTTGTTGCAACTATTTTACCCAGAATTAGTCAACTCATAATTTATTGTTGTAACTAATTATTTTTTAATAATTTTCTTATTTCAACAACTTTACCCATGATTAAATCCTAGTTGCAACCACTTTGACTAGTAAACTTCTTGATTAATTTCTAGTAGCTTCTAGAATAATTGAGTTCTTTTTAACCTTCTAGGGGCTTCTAGATTACTGTAAAGGGTTCTCTAACTTCAAAAGGCCATATCTCCCTAACTGTGAGTATTTTTTTGATGTACCGCATATAACTAGAAATAGAACAACATGTACTAACCATTCATGATAGTGCTACTTTCATATTCATTGATATTCATGTGCAAATACCTCTAACAAAGTCGGGTTCCTTAGCCACACCTTTGGGGATACCAGAATGTGATACCAGACATACTCAAGGGTTTACAACAATCTAAAATATCACTCTCCAAGGGTTGACATCAATGACAACCAACTATCTAAACCAATTTTCCATCAATATAAACCAATTGTCTAACAATTTAGAAGACAAAACCTACCCTCATCTATATCAATGCATGAAAGAAATAACTAATTTTTTAAAGAGAGAGAGAGAGAGAAAGGAAGAAGAATGAGCATCACACCTTGAATAATTCATTCAATGTTGATCCCCACTCTCTCTTCTTGAAGCGCTCCTAATCTTTGTTGGAACTAGCCTACAATAGGAAACCGATAATAGGTTGCTACAAGGTAGTTATACATTCAAATTGGATATATCATGTTCATATATTCAAATACATATTAAATATATTAACATATATCATTAACATGAACCAATAAACACAAAATAGGATGTAAAAAGAACTCTTCTATGCACAAAACTGTGAGAAAGGTAGTTACAACCTAGTCCAACCTTCGGTAGTTGTTCGGAGCCAACTGCCCTAGGTTTCTCCAAAGACTTTCAAGCATCAAATCAGTTGTGAGGATCATCCTTGGATAAGTTAATAGGGATAATAACACACCATTTAGTTATATAGATAAATGAAGGAATTTTTGAAAAGGATTTTCCAGGTATGGGATGCTACTGAGAGAATGAAGAGATTAGGGAGGCTTGCTGAAAATTTTTCCAGCATGATCTTGCATCATAGTTCTTCCTCCTCATCCATGGACCCAATGGTGCATTTATACCATCATTGATAGGTTAATTAGGTTTAATTTATATTTGGTATGGGCTCATGGAGGTTGGGAAACGATCCCAACTAAAATCCCCGCCCAAAAAAGTGAAATTATTTTATTTTTTTCCATTTTTTAGGGCATCTGCGGGTTGCAATCTAGAAAGGCATGGATGTCCACATGTTTAAGAAATAAAACCGATGGATATAATAAAAAGTCTGGTTTTGTAGGTGACTTTGATGATGTAGGTTTGGATTTTGATTAGCAAGCTAGGGAAAGGGTTGGGCCATGTCACAAATGCATATGCATGGCAATTTGTGCTATAACAATTGGGGAATACCAATGATCATTCATTGTATATTGATTGAGATTCATGGTAATGGAATAAATAATTATGGAGTTATGAATTCTTCCAATATATGGCATGTTAGTGGTATTATAGCTGATTAACTCCATGGATTATTTCTCTTAGTGTTTCCTTTCCCCTAGCTTGAAGACAATGCCTCTTGCTTGCCTGCCAATCCTCCTACATTCCATTCTAACCAATTATCTAGTTCTTCTTGGTCCATTTACCTCCTACTAGTTTGTTTCATCTGTGTGCTCATATATGATTCCCTCATTTAATGCTTTCTCTTCTCTCCCATCTCCTATCGAATCTGCTACTATTTTTCTTTATTTTCTCATCAAAGGTTGTGAAGTCTTGTGTCCAGGTATTCTTGGAGATAAACTTATTTGGAAAGACCATGAGGGGATTATGAATCATTTGTGTAGGTATCAAAATTTCATTTTATTATGTTGAAGGATACTCTAAAATCAACAGTAATGTTTGGACTCAGCTTGTTTTGCATCTTATCTTCATCCTTTACCTAGGACTTTCATTTCATCCTATAATCTATAATATTTTGGCATGCCTCTCCATGATGTATTTTTACTCAATAATTCAATGTTGATTTGAATTTGTAATATACAGAATTGAAATAATAATGTGATGCATTGGATAGGTTGAAGGATCAATGGTATGCTACTACGATGTCCATATTGTGCAAGATTTCATACATGATTATCAATTGTTTCAAGTTTTTTCTTTCAATATTTAAGAATAGGTGATTCATATGTAATGTCACATGTCTCCCTCTATATGTGCACCATTGGCACTCAATTAGGGTTTAGGATTAAGCATATGTTCAAATATCAATTTTTCAGAGTTGTGTTTTAAATGCAAGATCTTGAAATATAGAATTCAAGAGTCTAGAAACTGACACACTCACCTCTATTTATCTTGGTGTTTCTTGCATTGTGAATGTTTTATAAATGAAGTTTGAAAATTCACAACTATAAGGCAGTTTTATTTTTTCAACATTATTGTATTCATTCTAGTGGCAGAAGATGCATTCTCTCATTTCCATTGTCGGCATCGTGCCGACTAGTAAAGATAATTAATGGAATGGTACATACATATCAAAATCACTATGATATTCAACAATTTTTGGAATGGAATTTGTGAAGAAACACCAACCTGTGAAGAAGAATATGATTCATAAGAAAATTCGAAGAATAGTAGACCAAGTATTCCTATATCAAACAAAGAGTGTGCCATATGGAAGGGAAAGGGTCAGAAAGAATATGTTATGATCTTTGCAACAATAACTAAAGAGGTGATCCATCATATGGATTCCATTAATGACTCATATAGTTCTTTGAATATATTAAATGACATGTATAACACTCACTCATAATGTGAACTAATACAATTGATGGTGAAGGTCTTCAACCTAGAGTTGAAGAGTGATAATCCTATGTCTTTAGCTTCTAAAATTGAATCCATAATGCATGACATTGATGCCACTAGGGTGAAGATATAACTCCCTCTCATAGCATTCATTAAGGATCTATACCCCAAATATTCTCACTACATTGAATATATGCATGTTAATGGTCAAATCAAATCCATTACATTAGACACTTTAGAAGAGAAAGTTGCAGAACATGAGAAAACCTTTAGAAATAAGTCATCATATTCCACTAGTGATATTTTCTGTCTTGATTAGAAAAGAGATATTCAACCACATGATTCATCTAGAGGATAATGAAGATAAAGAGGACGTTGAAGAAATACTTTTAGAGGCAAGAGGGTAGGCACAACCAAGGTGAGAGATCTAATCTTCACTGTAACCTTTGCAGAAATAATGGGTCACATGAAGCTAATGATTGCATATTTCAATGGGGAGAATATCAAAGAAGATAGATGGAATAAAAAAGAAAACAAAGGTAAAAATTTAGAACCAGTGAAAGGTAAAGCATCTGAATCTTCTCATTACATTGTTTCCCATTTCAATATAGGAGTAACTGAATATTTGTTTAACACTTCATTTCCTTCTTGTAGATATCCATATCTTATTGACACAGGTGCAACCTCCCATGTGACATTTTGAAGAGACTTCTTTGAAGACTTCAATGAAAATGTAGACAACATAGTGTATTTTGCAAAAAAATTAAGTATGAAACCTTTGGTAGTGGACACCATCAGGCTTGAGTTGCTTGAACTTCCATATTTTCTTCTACATAATTTTCTTTATCTTCCTGAGCTACAAAGGAACTTGTTTTCCCTTGTACACATCTAACAGCAAGGCCACTCTATTCATATATTAAGTGGAAAATTTGAAATAAGGAATGATCCTAACAACATGGTTGTCATGACTTGAATGGAAGATGTGTTAATCCCCATACAAAGCCACATGTTATGTATAAAACCACGTATTAGTCCCCGTATTGAATTATTACATTTCTTATGTTATATTTTTATGTAGGATAGAACCCCTTTGTTATATAACACAGGTATTCCAACAGAAGACAAAAACCTTCAGTAAATACTCACACAACCATATCAAATATCAACACACCGATGTTTTTATGTGGTAAAACCTATACAGAGAAACATACACAGCCCCAGCCAACGCGACCACTTGGAGCAGTTTATTAATGAAAAAGTAAAATATTACAAAGATATTTTACAAGAGAGTTTCTCAAAATTAATCATCGGAAAATGCCCCTCCATGCTCTTTAAATATAGATCATGGACCATTCAGATGTTAAGACAAGAATCAATGCCCATTAATATTGAGGAGAATATGAACCATCAGATCACTCTATGTTGGTAAAATATTGTGACCATCGGATTTCCTAACTACAAATGCATACTAATGCATACTAAAGAAACACACTTTTACCTAATGACACATTAGACCATGTAGATATTAACTAACTCCTAAGTGTATAAATATCCTAATATCTCCCTTAAGAACAACTTGGGATAGGATTGAAGGATTTACAATAGTGACACAATAGGAGAAGGAAGGAGGCATTAGAGCCTATCCCCCCTTAATGAAAACTTCATGAACTCCTAACATAGATTGAAGTTTGGAAAACTTCACTTCTATAAGAGAATTTGTGAAAATTTACGCAACTTGATATTCTGTAGGGAAAATGAGAACTATAATAACTTGATCATGAATGAGCTTTATAATGAAGTGCATGTGTATCTCAATGTGTTTGTTGCACTGATGTTGAACTGGGTCTTTGGCGATCTTAATGGAACTATGATTTCCACACCAAAGGTTGGTCAGATGTTGGTTCTAGAATCCAAACTCTGAAAGGATCTGTCAAAGCCACAAGGATTCCTGACTTGTAGTTACCACTGCTTGGTACTCTACTTCTACTGAAGAAAGTGCAATAGATTTTTGTTTCTTAAAGACCCAAGTTATAGGTCCTGAACCGAGGCTAAAAACATAACCTGCAGAAAAATTTTGATCATCAGGGTGGCTGACCTAATCCGAATCAATGAAACCAACCAATAAACGAGTCCCCCCTGAACTGTAATGTATCCCAAACTGAACTATACCATGAACATACCGAAGTATTCTTTTAGCATATTTCCAATGGATTTCATGGGGTGTTTTCATATATCGAGAAAAAATACTAACAACAAAGGAAAGATAAGGATGTGTATGAGTCAAGTATAAGAGACTACCAACTAACTGATGGTATAAGGTGGAATCAACTTCGAGAGAAGTATAGGTGCCAACAAGCTAGACTCTATACTATAAGAGAGAAGGGGTTGGTTTACAATATTCCATGTGAAAGAGACGAATGAGGTCTCAAGCATACTTACACTGGGAAATAAAAATTCCTTCATTGGTTTGTAAAACATGGAGGCCAAGGAAATAGTGCAAAAATCCTAAGTCGCTCATTTCAAATTTCTTCTTAAGGCTGGTTTTCACATGGTTTAAAAGTTTTGAGTCATTACCAATAAGGATAAGGTCATCAATATAAAGGACAAGTATTATGAGATGGACTCCTACTTTCTTGGAATAGACATTAGAATCATAATAACATCTAGAAAATATAGTGTTAATAAGAAAGCTATCCATTTTGGTATACCAAGCTTAGAGAGCTTGCTTAAGACCATAGAGAGATTTCTTAAGGTGAGAAACAAGGCTAGAGTCATTCTAGACATAGCCAGGAGGTTGTTCCATGTAGATTTCTTCTTGCAAATCCTCATGCAAGAAGTCAGATTTAACATCCATCTAATGGACCTCCCATTTATGTGAGGCAACAAGGGAAAGAACAAGGTAGATGGAATTCATTTTGGCTACAGGGGAAAATGTTTCATTATAGTCAATTCCTTCAACTTGGGAAAATCCTTTGGCAACTAATCGATACTTAAGTCTTTCAACACTTCCATTTGATGCATACTTAGTTATGTATACCCATTTACATTTGAAAACTTTTATTCCTTTTGGAAGAGGTACAAGATCCCAAGTATCATTTTCCATTAAAGAACTATACTCTTCATTCATTGTTGTATCCCAATCTAGATGACCTGAAGCTTATGCAAATGTCTCTGGATCGTGAGTCTCTAAAACTTGATCCAAAATAGAACAGGCTCATTGGAACTATGAATGTGTCTGATGTTGATCTGAAGGATCACCGACAAGATCACCAGTTGATTCTCGTGTTGAATGAACCCCTCTAGGAAGTGGTGGAGCTAGTGTTGGTTCATATTCAAATTACTCATATGGAGGAAGGTGAGTAGGCAGAGGTGTATTTTCATCCTCATTGTCATCATATGAAGAAGAAATTAGAATAGGAACAAAAGAAGGATCAAATGCTGAATATGGATGACAGACCAAAGAAGGAACACTCAGCGAATTAGGCTCGTAGGCCAAAAGATTTTCATCAAATTTAACATATCTTCTAATAATAATTTCATTACAATGTGGTTGAAGAAGTCTATAACCTTTGACATATTCAAAATAACCAACAAATATACACTTCTCACTTTTAGGTTTCAATGCTTTCCTTTTCTCATCAGGAATGTGAGCCCATACTATACTGCCAAATACATGGAAGTGACTTACATCTGGTTTAATTTTAGTCCAATATTATTCTGGTGTTATATTTTTAAGATCCTTTGTGTGAGTGTGATTTACTATGTAATTTTCACAGTTGATGGTTTATGCCCAGTACTTTAGACTTAATCCCTTAGATTGGATCATACAATTAGCCATTTCTTTTAATGTGTGGTTCTTTCTCTCAACAACACCATTTTGTTGTGGTGTATATGGAACAATTTGTTGCATTTGGATGCCCTGTGTAGTGTAGTAACTTGTAAAATTATTGTTCACATATTCACCTCCATTATATGTTCTTAATATTTGAATTTGATGTCTAGATTACTTTTCTACAAGGGCCTTGTAGGCTAGAAATTTGTCAAAAAAAATTCTCTTAAGTTTTAAGAAGTAAAACCAAGTACGTCGGGAAAAGTCATCAATGAAAGTTAATAAATTTGTGCACCCAGAAAAAGAAGGAGAAGAAAGTGGACCGCACAATTCACTATTAGCAATATGTAAAGGGCTCGAGGTGTTCCAAGAGGCATGTTTGTCAAAATTGTCCTGATGGTGTTTTCCAAGAACACAATCAGCACAAACACAATCTCTGCATGAAATAAGAGGAAGACCAGTTACCATTTGTTTATTACATAGTTATTGCAATGAGTTATAGTTTAGTTGACAAAACCACTCATGCCAAAGTTTTCTCAAGTCATTTCTATGAAAAACAAAAACTGATGGAAAAGATGATGAACCAAAGTTGTCAAACTTATACAACCCGGTAATATTATCAAAAATTCCAGTTGCAAGACCATGCTTATGATATTTTTTATCCTTGATTACAACTTGGTGAGTGTTGGTCACTATAATTTCTTAATTAATTCAAACAATCAAGTGCTACATAAATTGTCAACCCAGGGAAGTCTGTTTATTTCAAAGATAACCACGCACTATATATGCTCAACTCCAAAAGCAACCTAGAGTTGTAGTAAAGGAAACTATATTAATCACACTTGCCTTGAATAAACTGAAGTTCTGACTTGAATTACAGGAAAGCAACCTACCTATTGCAGAGCTTAAAGAGATGATTAATCTAAAGAATCCTGGATTACATTAAAATAACAACTACAACAGGAAAGAACAACTATTCTGTAACCAGAGAAAAGGACCCTATTCCCAAGCAGGAACTCCAGTACCTTCTTTCTGATTAACACACTTTCATGAAAGCATTAATGCATAGGAGGCTAACTCTATATAACAAAGAATAGGACCCTTAATCCCTTCCATTAAGGAGGAACCTTTAGTACCAGTCTCTGATCAACACACTCATGGAAATAATTGAAAGATGACTAATTCTACAGAGAACATGACCCTTTAATCCCTTCCTTTAAGCATGAACCTTTACTACTAGTCTTTGATTAGCACACTCATGGAAATAATTGAAAGATGACTAATTCTACAGAGAACAGGACCCTTTAATCCCTTCCTTTAAGAAGGGACCTTTAGTACCAGTCTCTGATTAACACACTCATGGAAATAATTGAAAGCTAACTAATTCTACTGAGAACAGGACCCTTTAATCCATTCCTTTAAGCAGGGACCTTTAGTACTAGTCTCTAATTAACACACTCATGGAAATAATTGAAAGCTGACTAATTCTACAGAGAACAGGACCCTTTAATCCCTTCCTTTAAGAAGGGACCTTTAGTACCAGTCTCTGATTAACAAACCTCATAGATTCATCACACAAGATTGCTAATTAGAATGTTTATGAACTTTGTGAAAACAATGTAACATTCAATAAAACAAAGTTCTTAACAAGACAGAGTTCAGTAGTGTTTCAACAAAGCAGAATTCATTAGAAGTAGTGTTCCAGCAAGACAAAATTTAATCAAGGCATAAACATAAATTACACTAACACACTATAAAACTAACAGGTGAATCTTGTGAAGAAGGTGGGCCCTTCCTTCTCACAAGATTCCCCAGAGATGAAAAGGCTAGAGAAGGATGCTCAAAATAGTCTTCTATTCATCTATCAATGTATCATATTACAATCTAAAAATGAAGTACGTCCCTCTCTCTGAAGCTTTCTTAGTACATAAAACTGGAGATCCCCTTTGAATGACGATTTCCTCTTATTTAAAGAGGGAATCCCTTCGATACAATTGATCAAAAATTACAAATATATATCTGAGTCCTATTCTTAATCAGATCAAATTTCTAAACCGGAATAAGATGTCCTAGTCTTCCGCAATAGAATGCTATTACAAGTGTTGAATGAGATGTTTTTGTTACGACTGGAGTAACAGTTCTTGTTGTTGTTGTTGCTTGTTTTTTCGGCATCGCAAATCGTGGGTTGTTTCAGCCACGAGATTTGTGTTCTGACTGTTCAGCACTTCTCAGGTAGAAGCAATGGTTGATGCATGGCTCGTGGTATGGCTGTTGTAGTCAATCTGTGTGAGTTGTTGTTGACCATGGGCTATGTAACGGCTTCCTTTGTGTTTCAGTATCATTGACCATAGACTGTGTAACCGCTTGTGTGTTTCAGCATCATCGACCATAGACTGTGCAACAGCTTCTGTGTTTCAACATCATCGGCCATGGACTGTGTAACAGCTTCTGTGTTTCAACATCATTGACCATGGACTGTGTAACAACTTCTGTGTTTCAGCATCATCGACCATGGACTGTGTAACATCTTCTGTGAATTGTTGTTTCAGCAACAGACCTCAAATTCTAATCTGCAGTTTGAACTATTTCAACAATTATACATTTTTAATCAATGGTTAAGTACGAGAGTGATGTGAAATTATATGAAAAATAGATTAAATGTATAGTAAAGAGAAGAGACGTTATATACCTTTGGAAAGATAAGATAAAGCAATGGTATGAGTTTAAATGTCAGTGATAAAGAGTGTAATAGTGGCAAAAAGTATGGGCAAAAAGGTACATTGTGTGGTCCTAACATCCTCCCCAACTCAAGGTGTTGCATGTCCTCAGGCAACTTCACTCTGAATTAGAGTCTGAATAGCGACTCTGAGCGTGAAAGTTACTCAAGAAGTAACTTTGGGAGGTATTGTCCGTTGGCGCTCTGAACCCTTGGACCCGTTGTAACCTTTTCCAAGTTGTTGTTTCTGTCTTCTTAGGCAGCATATAATGGATTTGATATCTTTCTATTGGCAACCAGAGGATAGGAAAATAAAACCGATACCCTATCTATCTTTCAGCACATTCCTGAACACACTGGATATAGTTAGGTACCCTGGAGATTTCTACCTCAAGGTTAGTGGGGCTAAAAGGATTGTGTTCCTGTCTTTTCTCAGTGGACTGCTGCCAAAACAAGTTGTTTTCCTGGAGGGCAGCAATCTCTATAGATCTGATGAAGTGCTGACAATCCTGAAGTATTGTCAATTGTAGCCGCTGAACATGTTCAGTCACCCCTGGTTTCTTTAAGAACTCATAATATTTTGTGATAAAGGTGGCTGCATTCTGTGGTTTTGGTCTTATCTAGAGAAGGCGATTATCTTCATTGTGCTTGGCAGCCAAGAAGTCATCTTGCCACAAAATCTGATTGTGGAGAAAGGAGGTGAATGCCCGAATCTGGATGTCCCCGAAAAGAGGATTGAGGTCCAGCTGCCTGTTCTCGGGAATGGCCTCATTATGAAAATAAGCCTCATAGAGGAGGTGTTGATCCCTAGTAGATGCTTCTGTAAAAGTTTTGACAAAATCTACTGGGTGTAGTACTGCATGGGGTTTACCTTCTGTGATTGATTTGATCTGAAACCATGTAATTTATTCCATAAGGAACAAGGAGTAGTTGCAGGATGGTTTTCTTGTGGCCAATAGATTTTGTGCCAAATCAAATACCAGGACCAATCTACCTTTCAACTCTTTGTTTTGTTTCTTAAGGGCACGAGCTTCCTGGCGTGTTTGTTCTAAGGCTTCCCAATTTGAGTAGGTATGATTTATCCACATTTGTCTGTGCTCTTGCAGGATTTTAGCCTGTGTTGCAGCATACTCTTTCTTCCATTTTTGTATTGCTGCCTGCTCATCCCATGGCTGAGTCTGTGTTTCAACGTTGCAAGTAGTGGGGTGAGGTAAGGTATGAGTATATTTTTCCATGAAAGTGTGGAGATTGATCTAGCTGGGAGGTGTAAATTCCTCCATAGGCATTGTCTGTACAGTTGTGTTGACAAAAGTAGGGGTTTCATTTGTTACAATGCAGGGCTCAGCCTTAAACATGGGAGGTCCTGCTAGTTCTTGTGTTTTAGCTGTAGCTGGTTCTTGTGTAACAGCTATGGCTGGTTCTTGTGTAACAGCAGGTTCTTCCTTTTTGACTACAAAAGTTGAAAGAGTAGGGGGAGATCCTGACACTGGGACTTGAATTACCTTATATCCTACTTGATAGTAAATATCCCCACATTGACAACACATATATTCTTTACACAGGCTCTCTGTAGTCCCCTTTGACATGGTTGTTGTACGAGCTAGGGTGTACAAATTTAGTTCCTTCTCGTATGCTTCCTTTGCCCTGGCTAGTTCTTGCTTGTATGCTTCCAGTTCAAACTTTAAAAACTCATTTTCTTCTAAGATAGAGGCCATTGTTGGTTCTGGTTGAGAGGTGATTGGTTCTTGTGTAGCAGTCACAGTCGCACTGGCTAGTTTTTGTGGAGAAGCTAGAGGATTGGCAACTGCTTCTTGTGTTTCAGCTTCTTGATGTAAGGAGAGTAGTGTTGCAGCACCCTAGACATCTGATTCTTGTATCTCAATGTCAATATCAGCAGCCGGTTCTTGTGTTTCATCCATAGTTGGTTCTTGTGTGGCAACTATGGCTGGTTCTTGTGTTTCAGCCACTTAATGAGTAGCTGGTTCTTGTGTTTCAGCTACAGAATGGGTAGTTGGTTCTTGTGTTTCAGCTACAGAATGGGTAGTTGGTTCTTGTGTTTCAGCTACTTTATTTGAGACAGATGATGTCGCAACACCTTGGGCATCTGGTTCTTTTGTTTCAGTGCTCGTGGGTGGAATAGGCAAAGATCCTGGGATTTGGGAGGTTGGAGGTGTACGGGGTATTATTCGGATGGGTTGGGGGTCTAGGGTAGTGGTAATAATGGCTGGCCTTGTTGAGGCCCTTGTTCGCTTCTTTTGTAAAAAGGGCGGAAGGAAGGGAATTTGTTTTCGTTTACGTGGGGGTCTTTCCTCAATGATGGGGCAGGGGGAATTATTTAGCTCAGAGTCATCGCTAAGAATATGAAGGGCGGGAGTGGTTGATTCTGGTAAGGTATGAGGTGGGCTTGGTATGGTAGGGGGATTGATTGGACTGATTGGTTCTATGGGCGGGCTATTAGGTACTTCTGGGGAGTCTGGGGGGTTTTGCGGTTGCTTCTCCTGGAGGTTTTCGGGAATTTCAGTAGCTCTTTGGGGGTCTATAGGTGGGTTTTTTAGTGGAGGGTTTTGTTGGGAAAACCCCTTTGGATGAGAAGTTGGACAAGACGGTGATGGGTGAGTGAAAGGGTGGGATCTTTAGCCTTTCTATAGTAGTGTGCCATATTTTTCAGACAACCCAACAAATAATAAAGAATATTCACTCATCTATTATGTCGTAAATGAGATAATAGAAGAAATTCATGCTGATAAACTACCTGGTATCGACCATCACAAGTTAGGTAATGTTTGATGAATCTTGCAACTTCCGGCCATGGGGGTGGCAGCGAGCTGAGTTGAAGACCCCTACCTTTAAATTCAATTCGTTCTTCTGGCAAGAAGAAGTTCTGCTGGGCATTTCGAATGATATGTTTACGGCTGAACATGTGAATGCCATCGGTAGGGAGGTCTAAGACCTGTGCTATATCCTCTTCTGTTACTGAAATTCTAACCCCTTGAACAACAGAATGGTCTTCCTGAAGGTTTTGAGCGAATTGCAAGATTTGTTGTTCATCATACCCCTGTAGTCTCTGAAAATAACTGAGCCATCCTGCCTACTGAAATATTTGATCAGCTACTGGATAATGTTCTAACAGCGCTATTGTGGTGGGTTCGTTTCATATAACAGAGCCTCCCATAGCTACCATCTCGGTAGAATACACCGTCAAAGAGTTTGAGTAACAACTTCTGCACAGAGTGAGTTTTTCGAGCAACAGTATGAAAAATGGTGGTAAAATACGTGAAAGGGTGGTGAAATAGGAATAGCGATGGTGAATTCGTGTGAAATGATGGTATATAAGGTTTGATGTGTCCTCCCCTCCCATCAAGTGTTGATAATAATGATTGCACTCGAGTGGTCATAATGATTTAGAATATTCTCATTAACTATATCTTAACTGTATTACATAAAATTTACATACCTCGCCTTACCTTTTGATTCATTCTGCAAACAAAATATCATGCCTGTCCATGGTAGTCCTGCAGTGGTCATGGTGAAGAATTTTTATCTATTAAATGAATTGTATCAAAGATTTGCTAACTGGAAGGATGAACTATAGTATGAGAGCATAAAAGCTTGCTGACAGATGATGTTGAAAAGTTGGTGTTTCAGTAACAGAAAAGAACGAGGCGAAACAATTGTTGGATGATGTTGTTTCGGTGATGAGAAAATGTGAAGAACTGCTGAACAATGGTGTTTCAGCAACAGGAAAAACGGGATGAAACAATTGCTGGACGATGTTGTTTCGTCACTAAAGGAATTGAAGAATTGCCAGACTGTAGTGTTTTGGCAATAGGGAGAAGGTGAAAAGTTGTTGTGAATGGTGTTTCAGCAATGGGGAAAATGGTGAAAATTTGTTTCCATTGGTGTTTCAACAACAGAAAAGAAAAGGTGAAATAATTGTTGGACGGTGTTGTTTCGTCTATGGGAAAATGGGGGAAAGTGGTAAAAGGTTGTTGAACAGTGATGGGGGAAATGGGTATGGAGTTGGTGGTAGCGGTCTTTCAGCAACAGAGGAAAGTCAAGAGAGGTGAACAATGGTGTTTTAGTAATGAAGAAAGTCAAAAGTGTTGAACAGTGGTGTTTCAGCATCGGAGGAAAGTCAAAAGTGTTGAACAATGGTGTTTCAGTAATGAAGAAAGTTAAAAGTGTTGAACAGTGATGTTTCAGCAATGAAGAAAGTCAAAAGTGCTGAACAGTGGTGTTTCAGCATCGGAGGAAAGTCAAAAGTGTTGAACAATAGTGTTTCAGCATTGGGAAAGCTTGTCTCTTTGAAGTAGGATCATCCTTTCCTAGTGGCCTGTGCTTCGATCGGGAATCTGCAAAAATCGATTGTAACATGGTATTTCTTGAAAGGGATTATTAGTAAATAAAATTTAATCTAATACTAAACAAATTAACTTAAAAGAATTAATTGCATTGAGGGATAGAAACCCCCTCTAAGAAGAGGTAATGGGAGTCTGCCATGCATGTGGCCTTAAAATCTTCTTTGGAAATAGGGCACTGGTACAAACGGAGCCAATGACCATTTACAAGTAACAGAGTTTTGGAGTCATCGATTGTGAGGAGCCTTACTGTTCCATTGGGGAAAACAGTGTCTACTTCGTAAGGTCCAAGCCATCTTGTACACAGTTTCCTTTGAAATTCTTTGAATAAGGAATAATACAGTAGGTCCCAATTACCTTTTTGGAACTACTTGTTCTTGATATTTTTGTCATGCCATTTTGATCTTTGTTGTTGAATTATGGTTGTCTGCTGAATGGCATCTAGTCTTTTCTCCTCTAATTCATTAAGCTGCTGCAACCTGGTTGTCTATGCATCAGTCAAATCAAGGTTGACAGCTAAGGCAGTCCTTAAGGTTTTTATTTCAAATTCCACAGGAATGACAACACTCTTTCCATAGACTAATTCATAGGGAGAGAATCCTGTAGTATTTCTCTAGGTAGTTTTGTAGGCCCATAATGCTTCAGGGAGCCTGTAGGACCAATCCTTTCTATTTTCCTTCACTGTTTTTGTGAGAATGGATTCTATTAATTTTTTCTGCTTTCCACCTATCCATTGGCTTGGGGGTGGTATGCTGTAGTCATTCTCTGCTGAATATGATATTTCTGAAGGGTGGCTTTGAACCCATGAGAAGTGAAAGGAGGTCCTCCATTTGTATCTAATTCTCTTGGTACTCCAAATCTGATGAAGATGTCTTTAAATAAGAAATCTATAACTGCTTCTTCGGTCGCTCTATGGAGTGCCTTGGCTTCCACCCATTTAGTCATGTAGTCTGTGCAGACCACTATGTAAACTTTCTGATTGGATGGAGGGTTGATGGGTCCTACAAAGTCTAAGGCCCATCTTTCAAATGGTTCAAGTACTATCTGGGGGTTTAACAAAATTTCATCTCTATGATTAGGTTGGCCTACTCTTTGGCAGCTATCACAGGCCCAGACATATTTCTTTGCATCTTTGAAGAGTGAGGGCCAATAGTACCCCATCCTGAGAATTTTATGTGTTGTTCTCTTATCAACAAAATTCCCTCCACAAGGGCCATCATGACAATATTTTAGTAGATCATACACCTCATCTTCTCTAATACACCTTCATATTTCTTGATCAGCTCCTATATGGAAAAGACACCTACTTATCCAACTATACCGAGCACTTTGATGAATCATACTTTTTTTCTCTCGGTGGGATAGGTGTGGTGGTAACTTCCCTGCAACCAAGTAGTTAGCAATGTCTACATACCAAGGTGAGTGGGAAGAAACTACAAATAGATATTCATCAGGAAAGGAATCATCTACTGGGGTATCATCATCAGGTGTCAATCGAGAAAGTAAATCAGCAACTACATTCTCTTTTCCTGGTCTATCTACAATTGTAATATCAAATTCTTGCAATAATAGTAGCCATCTGGTGACTCTAGCATTTTTGATAGGTTTGTTCATTAAATATATGATAGATGAGTGATCAATATGGGAAAAAGTAGAATAGCCAGTAATGTAATGTCTAAATTTATTAATTTCATAAATAACTGCTAAGAATTCCTTCTCAGTGACTGTATAATTGAGTTCAGCAGGGGTCATATTCTTGCTGATGAAATAGATAGCATAAGGGAGATGATTTTCTTCTTGTCCCAAGACAACTCCTATTGTAGTATCTGAAGCATCAGAGGATATATGAAAGGGAAGTGTCCAA
>ML780724.1:626086-653592 GCA_009831015.1 Picea engelmannii
CTTTTTAAACTTTTTTTTTTTTTTTTTTAATTTCTTTTTATATATATCCTTTTTATGTGTGTATAGAGTATTGACTTGTGTATCTGTTATGTATAGATGTGGGACCTGTGCTACCAGTGGAATTCACTAGGACTCGATGACATCCTCAACCTGAGGCAGGACCAACAACAGCCAGAGGACCAACATCTACAAGGGGACCCCAGTCAGACAAGATGAAATATGTTTGAGATTATTGGAGTGCAACCTCACTATGCTCACTCGTGCTATACCTATGGCTGAGATCAAGGATCTCCCCCCTTCTATGCAACCTCATGTAGTAGGGGTGTCTCGGACTTGGGTCCAGTTATTCCAACGTTTCGACAATGTTATTGTACACTATAGCAGGGACAATAGGCCCCATGATTCAATAGCATAGACCATTGATGTGCCCTGGAAAAAAAGAATTATATGTATGCTTTGAGGGAATAAGCCCAACGAGGTATACTAAACACTTTTGAGGAACTGATTCCCACCTATGTACTCATGACACTATTTTGGATATATATATATATATATTTATATATATATATATACATATTTTCTATCTTATGGATGATATTTTTTAAAAAATTATTTACATGTGTATGTGTATGCTTTTATTTTATGTGTGTGAAACATGCCAATCTAAAATTTGATTAGCTAGAGTATCTATTAGATGATTAAATTTCCTAGGAACATGGACATACATAATGTAATCGAAAGATCGTTCTAAGAGACATACCCTAAGGAATTGTCAGTGAAAAGTGGGATCATAAATGTGGTAAACCCCATTTAACTAGGATGCATCCATTTGAGCATCTAGGTAGAACCGGAGGTGAGATATTCCATGTGACAAAGTGTCTCAAATAAATTATATCACTACACTATATTTGACAACATTGTTTATAGCGTCACCTAGACAAATACCTCTGGAATATAGCAACTAGACTCCAGGTGTGAAAATCACCCAAGATGCGGAAGCAAGCCTCCAAGTGTGTCATCTAACACCATTTGTGAACCTAGAATAAACCTTTGATTCACTTGACATCTTCCATAGTGAAAAAGAAGACATAATTAACTACACGTCAACAAAACAAAAAAGACAAAAACTATATAAGAAGATATACATATATACAAGAAATCACCCAGGTGACCAACCTAAGAGTAGTACTTCTTGAGGTAGAGCCCATTTCCAGGTGCCGCCAAGGAATTTACCTCAAAATCAACTAGATGGTAAGCGCCCTTCTCCAAGACTTCTTTCATAATGAACGGTCTAAACCACATGGGATTGAACTTGCCCGTCCCCAGGGGATCTTTGTCTTGATCATAGACCAGGGCAATATCGCCTTAGGAGAAAATATGAGGGTGAACAGACTGATCATACTAACATTTGAATTGTTTCTTATGAGCCTAATTGGCTAAGGTTGCATCGTGACGTTGCTCATCGAGTCGATCGAGATATAGAAGGTGTTCCTCAAGCGATGAAGTGTCCTACATTAATTCTAGTGCCAACATTAAAGAATGAATCTGACACTCAAAAGGTAATACCACTTCCATCTCATATACGAGTTGAAATGGTGAAAAAATAGTGGTAGTGTTCACAAACGCTCGGTAATCCCACAACGCCGAATATAACATCAAATGCCAATTCGACTTGGAAGAATTGATCATTCGTTGAAGAATAATCTTAAGAGACTTATTCACATCATCAACCTAACCATTCAGTTTTGGGTAATAAGGTGATGAATGTTCTTGTCTGAACCCGAGATTTGACATCAACTCAGTCATCATTTGTTTTTGGAAGTGATTTCCATGGTTAATGACAATCTCCTTCGGGATACTGAACCTTTATATTATCTAAATAAATATGAAAAGAGTCACATTTTTTCCATCATTACTAAATGTTGGCATAGCTTCGACCCACTTTATGAAGTATTCTACTGCTACGATGATGTAATGATTCCCCCTGGCTGAGCTGGGTGATATGTAGTGAAGTCAATCCCCCACTTGGTGAAAGGACTAATAACAATGAAAGGAAAAGTAGGAGCAGGATGTGCCCACATATTTCGATAGAATATCTAGCATGGGTGGCACTTCTTCACCGCCTCAACACAATCCTTGATTAACGAGGACTAGAAGTAACCAAAACGTAGAATCTTTTGGGTTGTTTCCAACCCAGAAAAATGACCACCACATGCTCCAGTGTGACAATCATTCAAAATGAGATCTTCTTCTTCATGGATAAGGCATCACCGAAGACTGTAATCCATGCCTCGACTATACAAAGTGTCATCAAGTATAATATAGTTTCGCGCTTGATGTCAAATTTGTTAATGCTCATCGCGGGAAATAGAAGGAGGGAACTTCAAAGTCTGGAGATACACAAATATATCTCCATACTAGGGGTCTGAATATGCAATTACAAAAATAACTTCCTTAATAGGGGACTCTTCGGGCATGATATCACTAGACTCGACCGAACGTTATGAAATGAGTTCAGCAAAGACCATTGACTTTTTTGATTTTGCAGAAACAAAATCCAAGTCAAAATCTTGTAAGACGACTATCCATATACTAATATTTCCAACAATGACTCATCATGTTAACACATATTGGAAAGGGTTGACAACAACAATGGCAGTGGTCTTGCGAATCAAAATGTAGTGATGGAACAGTTCGATAGAATGAACAATTACCAAAGCAAGTTTCTGAACATGAGAATAGTTGAGTTCTGGTCCAACCAGGCCTCAGATAAGGTAATATATAATTTTCTCTTCAAGAAGATCATCTTCTTGAAAAAAATACCATGCCGATGTTCGACTCCGCGGCAACCAAATATAATAAGAAATATTTGTTATAATCGAGAGGTTGGGGCAAAGGGGAAGACATCAGGGCGCATTTCAATGCTTCAAAAGAGCATTGAGAAGGTTCATCCCCAAAAAATGTGACCCCTTTTTCAGGAGATGCATAATCCCTTTAGTGATCTCGGTGTAATTCGCTAAAAAACATTGAAGAAATTCACTTTCCCCTGTAAACTTTGAAGCTGGGGTATCATGCACGGGGGAGGCAATTGAACTATCACCTGCACCTTGATAGGATTGACCATGATCCCTATTATAGATACAACAAAACCTAAGAGACGACTTGGCATCACACATAAACAACACTTGTTAGGATTCAAGTGAATCCAATAGTAGTGTCATCGCTCAAAGATTAGTTGAAGATGGGCAAGATGATCAGATCTCTTGTGAGAGAACAATTCTATATTATCGAGGTGCGCCTCAACTATGTGTCTAAGTTCATGAAAATCAAATGACATGGCCTGCTGAAAGGTATCTCCAAAATTCTTCAGGAAAAAAGGCATCTTATGATATGCGAATGTCCCCCAAAGACAAAGAAAAGTTATTTTATGTTGATCATCGAGTTCGATTTGAATCTGATTGTATCCTGAGAAACCATCAATGAATGAAAAGACCTCATAGCCTGTGCACTCATCGACAATATGATCAATGAATGGGGTGGGAAAGTTGTCTTTTGAGAAGTACTTATTCAAATAATGGAATTCCATGCACACGTGAATCATTCCATGTTTTTTGTTAACTAGAACTGGGTTTGACACCCATTTCGTCAACTATACAAGGTAGATAAAATCGGCTTTGAGAACTTTTTCTACTTCTGCTTTGATTGATTCCACTTTTCGAGGATTTACCAGACGAAGATTTTGTTGGACTAGTTTGGCATCAGGATAAATCATAATTTCATGCTCAACAATTCATGGGTCGATGCATGGCATCTCCTCGTAAGACCAGGAAACAAATTCATAGAATTATTTGAATAACTCGATGTAAGTTTGAATCTCTTCAGGGGAGAAATCCACTCTTATGAAAACATTCTCCACAACGCCAGGGATTTGGAAGATATTTATTGGAATCGTTGTAGCAATTATTTTCATGTTACCCTCTACCTAAATTATGTGTGTATCCATAGGATTGATAGGACAAGAAATATCTTCTTTCACAATCAAAACAAATTCTCCCACCTCTATTCTCCTTAACTCAGGAAGGAAGTAAGATCTATGATGTAGATCCTCCCAAGGTCTTTCAGGACCAGTCATTTCCTCAAGAATCACCTCATCAGAGGGAAATACCAAGTCTAAAGGATCTTGAGTGGCAAGATAATCTTAACCCCAAATAGGCTCAAGAACTATATCTAACTCCTATGAGAGATTCAGATCAGGGTTTGTTAAAGTCTGCTAGACAATGTTTTATGCAATTTCAGTCATGAATAAGGGCATGGCCATGTCATAATTCTTTATCCCTTCCATCGATGCTGATGGGGAAGGTAAAGTCCACGAATCGTTAAAGTAGCTCATTTGAAATGACAACACTTGTAAAATTTCATCCCTCGATTGGTCCAGAACAACCGATATAAGATTTACCTCGCCAAAAGGTGACAGGTAATCAAAATTTCCCATCAACGATGGAAACAAACTAGCACCTAAGTTGACAGTGTTGGGCTGCATACTATCAATCATCGGGACTGTGGAAGCCCATGATGACGAGTCGGGATGAGAGAAGGACAACTGGTCAATTGTCACAATATGACCCTCATGCGGAAAACAAAAGACCCAAAAACCCGTAGCAACCATTGCATGCATTGCATAAGTCCAACTCCTTCCTAACAAGAGGTTATAGTTGATAGGTGCATCGACCACTTCAAATTTGACACACACAGTTTTACCTCCCAACTACATGGGGAAGGAAGGAATAATTTCTTGTGGTCTAAACGACCAACTATTGAATTCCGTAAGAAACATAGGCGATGGAGACAACCCAAGATGGTCAATGGAATTCCAACATGCCAACGACATCACACAAGTCGAGGCACCCTCGTCAACCACAATACAAAAAATGTTCTGCGTAAAATATTTCATGGTGTAAGTCACTACTATCTGGAAAGAAACATGGTAAGGAAGAGAGGGTTTTAATTTGGTTGGATAAAAAATGATCGCTTCTAGGTTGCAAGTCTCTGTCACTCCCAAGGCGAACAATAAATATTTTCTCTACAAGGGGAAACTCTCAAGGACTTCCAGAGTGGACATCGTGCAAGGGGTCTATGCCATATCCTCTACAATAGAGTAGTTATGGGAAACCCTCACATTTGTATTATGAGAAGCCTTCTTAAACTCACCTTTACAGATGCGAGTCATAGTTTCTCCCACTGCCTTCTCAATTTGGAGAGGATTCGGTGGTTTAGTGGCTTCCTTTCCTTTCTCGACAGATTCTAACATTCCATAGTCTCGAGCCCTAATCATTAAATGAGCCTCGAAATTCACCATGTAAATATGTGCAGCCCAGTTGTAATTGGTAGGTGCAGTGGGTCCTTGATTTCCCCATGTCATTCTCATGGATGTAGAATCCTGAGCCACGTTTTTCCCTTGTGGAAAATCGTTCTTCAGCACAATAGGTTGTTTTTGCACTAATAGATTCTAAGCTTCTGCAAGTCGAGGGCACAAATGAGTCGAGTGGTCTTCCGTGCAAAGATTACATAGATACTTCAAATTCTTCTTATCCATTTTCCCCCCACCAACATTATTGGTAGACTTTTTATCCCCATTACCCTTATTATTTCATTGTTTCTTCTTTCCCTCAGGCTGTTGTTTGGCCTTGAAATTCTTCGCTTGCACACTTTGTACATCAGATGTCTGGGTAGGGGGAATAACTAAACTCAAAGTCTGGTTGGCCACAATCTGTTGTATCGAAAATTGTTGCAATTGATTCGAGAATAGGTCCATGGAATTTATTTGTGTTGAGCCCACAATATCGTCGGCATGGGGACCATAATTTTTCTTGGCCTTATCGAGAGTAGACCGTGATGCATATAGAAAAATCTTGTAGAGCATGCCAGATTGAGAGTAGATAAGTTCAAGTTCTTGAACTCTCATAATCACCTCCTCTTCTAAAAACACTCTGGAAGTTGCTACGTCCTTGGATATGCAAGGCACCAAATACTTCAAGAACGACTCAAACATGAAATAATGAGGGTCCTTGACCTTAATTAATCTCTTTCTATGCTCCCAGTCTCAGATATGATCAGATATGTGGACGGCCTTGGTTTTCTCAAAGTTGGCCAACAATTTGGTGTCGACATCGTATCTCACAGGTAACTAGAAATGGTTCAAGAATACCATTTCCATGTCATTGAAGTAAGAGTACCTTGAGTGATTGATATCAATATACCATTTTGCAGCACCCCCTATAAGTGTGCACTGAAAAAGGCGCAACTGGATAGATTCGTCCTTTAGTGAGTTTGACGAGAACCAAAAATGAAAAATTGTCACATGATCACTTGGATATTCACCATGATTTCCCTCAAATTTTGGAATATTTGAAGGCAACTTAGTTGGCATGGGGGTCCACTGTAGATTGTGAAAAATCAGGTCATTCAGTAATATCGACAAGTCTGGAAAATGTAGCATTGCCAAAAATGGTAGTTTCAATTATGAACTATTTATAGGAAAAGAGGGTCCTCGATTTTGACTGGCACTAGGTTGCTAGGAAATATTGGAGTACGAACCAGGGTTTTGGTAAATTGTGGCCTTGACTAGCATAGAGAAACTGCATCTATTGGGCTATCATCGGTTGACTTCCGAAATTGGACGAGATAGGTTGTACGGGGATTTATCTCTGCATTGTGTTCCAAGGACCTTTGAAGGGGATTCCCCCAACCGATCCGATGGGCATGGGTACAGAGCCCCACCTGGGGTTCCATTGAGTATGGAAGGGGTTTCCCCTGACCGACATACCTTGCGAGGTAACTGATCCCTGCCAAGGCTTCCAAAGACCTTGTGCGGATAAAACTCCAGTCATCGCTCCCTATGAATTAATAGTACCTTGCAGTGGGTTCTATTGACCAAAACTAGGGTTTCCCCTAGCAGAGACAAAATCCAAAGAAAAATCATTATTCCCAAACACATTGAACAAAGAGAACGACATAGATCCCACTGATGTTGTATAAGACGAAGGTCCTAAACTGCCTCCACCAAACAAGATATAATTATCATTTGGCCTAATTGGCTGCTAAAAAGAACCACCGAGCGAAGGGTATGGAGGATGTATATGACCCCTACCATAAGGGATAGCATTAAAAGGGACAAAAGTTCCCCCAGTTGACCCTTGCATGGGAGCGTTTGAGCTCCCTGCCCCCAGACCAATGGTCTGTAAGGTAGAATAAGTAAGAACTGAATTCGTATCAAAGTCATGCATCCCATATGAAAAGGGAGGGCCCGTTGCACTATGATTAAATGGAACAGTGGTCGAACCGATAATGGTATCAGATTGCTACACGAAGTTGAGGGATTCAAGATCACTGTGGTCTTAACTAGAAAATGTGGGAGAGGAGGTAGGATCCCCCCTGAAGTAGTAGTCATAACAGAAGTATGAGGACTCTTGGATGAAGTAGCAACACTCACTTCCATTTTCACTCGTAGGACTAGCTGGCGCTCATAAGATGTCACCTTGGGAGGGATAATCTGAATTAATATCGACACTCACAAGTCAATAATCAGAGGGTTAGCTGGCCTGAGAGCCTCTGCCTCAAGATCAGAAATGGTAGGTTCCTCCGGAGTCAAAAAGTCTCCTTGCAGAGCAGTCTTGGGGATAGTTTCATGTGGCTTGGTCACTTCGAACAACCCTTCTTGGTCAAGTCTTTGCCTCAATGGTGGCGGACGTGGCTCCAAAGTAATCGATGACATTCCCTGAAGCCTTCACGAACAGTGAAGCTGTTGATATTCAACTTTGTGAAATGATCAAATGACATAGTAAGGCTTGACTAGCATAGAACACAAATCATACACTAAAGATTTTACTAAAGACAAATAAAGCAGTCAACTATCTAGTAGGAAGGATAGTTACGCCAATCAACACTAAAGAAACTAACCGGTGTAAGTGAAACTCGAACATGGAATAACCCTCCGGGTATACTCTACGAAGCATGATCTGACATCTGCCCTAGGTGCCATGATATATGCTTGCAGTCACCTATGTAAGTCTGTAAAATATGGGAAACTAGGTTTCCAACTCGTAGTCAGTTACCAAGCGGGTAAAGTCGACAGTCGGGAAGATCATAATGAGTAGGATAAAAAGTATGAATATCTTCAAGGGTATCGAAAGAAAATTTTCTGGAAGACAAGAAAGGATCTCAAACGGATTCCAGGTCCATGAAGCTCCATAGGAAAATGTAGTTGGTATTGTTTCTGATAAATACCCTCAATATACAATCCCCACTACGTTCAGTCCAAATTTGGAGGCATAATCTCTGCTTCCTTTCCTCACGTGACCTCATGTTTATCCCTTTTGTTATATGGGGGTCCCAGATAACTCTTACAGTGTTAGACTTAAAACACTACCTAACTCAGAATCCAATGTTTGATTTAAAGTGGCCTTGAAGAGTTTCCTCTTCAAACCTAATTCAAGGCCCTAAAATCCTAAACTAGTTTGTGAACCCTACAAACAAAAAAGTCTAATGTATTTTGGATTAGGCATTTGTTGGTCACTATAATTTCTTAATTAATTTAAACAATCAAGTGCTACATAAATTGTCAACTTAGGGAAGTCTGTTTATTTCAAAGATAACCACGCACTATATATGCTCAATTCCAAAAGCAACCTAGAGTTGTAGTAAAGGAAACTATATTAATCACACTTGCCTTGAATAAACTGAAGTTCTGACTTGAATTAAAGGAAAGAAACCTACCTATTGCAGAGCTTAAAGAGATGATTAATCTAAAGAATCCTAGATTACATTAAAATAACAACTGCAATAGGAAAGAAAAACTATTCTGTAACCAGAGAATAGGACCTTATTCCCAAGCAGGAACTCCAGCACCTTGTTTCTGATTAACACACTTTCATGAAAACATTAATGCATTGAAGGCTAACTCTATCTAACAGAGAACAGAACCCTTAATTCCTTCCATTAAGCTGGAACCTTTAGCACCAGTCTCTGATTAGAACACTCATGGAAATAATTGAAAGCTGACTAATTCTATAGAGAGCAGGACCCTTAATCCCTTCCTTTAAGCAGGAACCTTTAGCACCAGTCTCTGATTAACACACTCATGGAAATAATTGAAAGCTGACTACTTCTAACAGAGAACATGACCCTTAATCCCTTCCTTTAAGCAGGAACCTTTAGCATCAGTCTCTGATTAGAAAACTTCATAAATTCATCACACAAGATTGCTAATTAAAATGATTATGAACTTCGTGAAAACAATGTAACATTCAATAAAACAAATTTCTTAACAAGACAAAGTTCAGTAGTGTTTCAACAAAGCAGAATTCATTAAAAGTAGTGTTTCAGCAAGACAAAAGTTAATCAAGGCATAAACAGAGATCACACTAACACACTATAAAACTAACGGGTGAATCTTGTGAAGAAGGTGGGCCCTCCCTTCTCACAAGATTGCCCTGAGACAAAAAGGCTAGAGAAGGATGCTCAAAACAGTCTTTTATTCATCTATCAATGTATCATATTACAATCTGAAAATGAAGTATGTCCTTCTCTCTGAAACTTTATTAGTACCCAAAAACTGGTGGTCCTTTCGAATGATGATTTCCTCTTATTTAAAGAGGGAATCCCTTCGATACAATTGATCAAAAATTACAGATGTATATCTGAGTCCTATTCTTAGTCAGATTGAATTTTTAAACCGGAATAGGATGTCCTAGTCTCCCGCAATAGAATGCTATTACAAGTGTTGGATGAGGTGTTGATTTTACGGCTGGAGTAACAGTTCTTTTGTTGTTGTTGTTTCATGTTGTTTTGGCATCCCAAATCGCGGGCTGTTTCAGCCATGAGATTTGCACTCTGACTGTTTTAGCACTTCTCAGGTAGCAGCGATGGTTGATGCTTGGCTCATGATGCGACTGTTGTAGTCAATATGTGTGAGTTGTTGTTGACCATGGGCTGTGTAACGACTTCCTTTTTGTTTCATCATCGTTTACCATAGACTGTGTAATAGCTTCCGTGTTTCATCATCGTCGACCATGGACTATGTAATAGCTTCTGTGTTTCAGCATCATCGGCCATGGACTGTGTAACAGCTTCTGTGTTTCATCATTGTCGGCCATGGACTGTGTAACAACTTCTTCAGCATCTTCATCCATGGACTGTGTAATAGCTTCTTCAACATCGTCGACCATGGACTGTGTAACAGCTTCTGTGTTTCATCATCGTCGACCATGGACTGTGTAACAACTTATGTGTTTCAGCATCGTCGACCATGGACTATGTAACAGCTTCTGTGAATTGTTGTTTCAGCAACAGGCCTCAAATGCTAATCTGTAGTTTGAACTATTTCAACACTTATACATTTCTAATCAATGGTTAAGTACGAGACTGATGTGAAATTATATGCAAAACAGATTAAACGTATAGTAAAGAGAAGAGACGTTATATACCTTTGGAAAGATAAGATAAAGTGATAATATGAGTTGAAATGTGAGTGATCAAGAGTGTAATAGTGGAAAAAAGTATGGGCAAAAGGGTACATTGTGTGGTCCTAACATCCCCCTCAACTCAAGGTGTTGCATGTCCTCAGGCAACTTCACTCTGAATCAGAGTTTGAATACCAAATCTGAGTGTGTAAGTTACTCAAGAAGTAGTTGTGGGAGGTATTGTCCATTGGCGCTCTGAACCCTTGGACCCCTTGTAACCTTTGCCAAGTTGTTGTTTCTGTCTTCTTACGAAGATTATAATGGATTTGATATCTTTCTATTGGAAACCAGAGGATAGGAAAATAAAATCGGTACCCTATCCAGTTTTCAGCACATTGCTGAACACACTGGATGTAGTTAGGTACCCTGGAGATTGCTACCTCAAGGTTAGTGGGGCTAAAAGGATTGTGTTCCTATCTTTTCTCATTGTATTGATGCCAAAACAAGTTATTTTCCTGGAGGGCAGCAATCTCTATGGATTTGATGAAGTGTTGACAATACTGAAGCACTATTGATTGTAGCTGTTGGACATGTTCAGTCATCCCTGGTTTCTTTAAGAACTGATAATATTCTATGACAAAGGTGGTTTCATTCTATGGTTCCGGTCTTATCCAGAGAAGGTGGTTATCTTCATTGTGTTTGGCAGCCAAGAAGTCATCTTGCCACAAAATCTGATTGTGGAGAAAGGAGGTGAATGCCCGAATCTGGATGTCCCCGACAAGAGGATTAAGGTTCAACTGCTTATTCTCGGGAATGGCCTCGTTATAAAAATATGCCTCACAGAGGAGGTTTTGATCCCTAGCAGATGCTTCTGTAAAGGTTTTGACAAAAATTTTTGGGTGTAGTACTGCATGGGGTCTGCCTTCTGTGATTGATTTCATCTGAAACCATGTAAGTCGTTCCATAAGGAACAAGGAGTAATTGTAGGATGGTTTTCTTGTGGCCAATAGATTTTGTGCCAAGTCAAATACCAGGGCCAATATACCTTTCAACTCTTTTTTATGTTTCTTAAGGGCACGATCTTCCTGGTGTATCTACTCTAAAGATTCCCAATTTGAGTAGGTATGATTTATCCAAATTTGTTTGTGCTCTTGCAGAATTTTGGCCCGTGTTGCAGCATACTCTTTCTTCCATTTTTGTATTACTGCCTTCTCATCCCATGGCTGAGTTTGTGTTTCAGCGTTGCAAGTAGTGGGGTGAGGTAAGGTCTGAGTAGATTGTTCCACAAAAGTGTGGAGATTAATCTGGCTGGGAGGTGTAAATTCCTCAATAGGCGTTGTTTGTACAGCCTTGTTAACAAAAGTAGGGGTTTCAATTGTTATAATGCAGGGCTTAGTCTTAATCTTGGGAGGTCCTACTGGTTCTTGTGTTTTAGTTGTAGCTGGTTCTTGTGTGGCAGCTATAGCTGGTACTTGTGTAACAACAAGTTCTTCTTCTTTGACTAAAAAAGTTGAAGGAGTAGGGGGAGCTCCTGGCATTGGGACTTGAATTACCTTATAGCCTGCTTGATAGTAAATATCCCCACATTGACAACACATATATTCTTTACATGGGCTCTCTGTTGTAGTCCCTTCTGACATGGTTGCTTTATGAGCTAGGGTGTACAAATTAAGTTCCTTCTCGTATGATTCCTTTGACCTGGATAATTCTTGATTGTATGCTTCCAGTTCAGACTTTAAGAACTCATTTTCTTGAAAGACAGAGGTCATTGTTGGTTCTTGTTAAGGGATGACTGGTTCTTGTGTGGCAGTCACAGCCTCACTAGCTAGTTCTTGTGGAGCGGCTACAGGAATGGCAATTAATTCTTGTGTTTCAGCTTCTTGATGTAAGGAAAGTAACGTTGCAGCACCCTGGACCTCTGATTCATGTATCTCAGTATCATTATCAACAGGTGGTTCTTGTGTTTCAGCCACTGAATGAGTAGCTGGTTCTTGTGTTTCAGCTACAGAATGGGTAGCTGGTTCTTTTGTTTCAGCTACATAATGGGTAGCTGGTTCTTGTGTTTCAGCTACGGAATGGGTAGCTGGTTCTTGTGTTTCAGCTACTTTATGGGTAGTTGGTTCTTGTGTTTCAGCTACTTTATTTGAGATAGATGATGTCACAACACCCTGGGCATCTGGTTCTTGTGTTTCAGTGCCCGTGGGTGGAATAGGCAAAGATTCTGGAATTTGGGAGGTTGGAGGTGTACGGGGTATTAGTCGGATGGGTTGGGGGTCTAGGGTAGTGGCAATAATAGCTGGTCTTGTTGAGGCCCGTGTTCGTTTTCTTTGTAAGAAGGGCGGAAAGAAGGGAATCTGCTTTCATTTACATGGGGATTTTTCCTCAATGATGGGGCAGGGGGGATTGTCCGGTTCAGAGTCATCACTCAGAATATGAAGGGCGGGAGTGGATGATTCTGGTAAAGTATGAGGCGGGCTTGGTATGGCAGGGGGGTTAATTGGACTGATTGGTTTCGCAGGGTTTTGGGGTTGCTGTTCCTGGAGGTTTTTGGGAATTTCAGCAGCTTCTTGGGGGTTTATGGGTGTTTTCTTTAGTGGAGGGTTTTGTTGGGAGGAAACCCTTTGGATAAGCAGTTGGATGAGATGGTGATGGGTTAGTGAAAGGGTGGGATCTTTCGCCTTTCTGGAGTAGTGCGCCATATTTTTCAGACAACCCAGCAAATAATAAGGAATATTCACCCATCTATTATGCCGTAAATGAGACAACAGAAGAAAGTCGTGCTGGTAAACTAACTGGTATCGGCCTTCACAGGTAAGGTAATGTTTGAGGAATCTTGCAACTTCCGGCCATGGGGTCAACAACGAGCTAAGTTGAACACCCTGACCTTTAAATTCAATTTGTTCTTCTGGCAAGAAGAAGTTCTGTTGGGCATTCTGAATGATATGTTTACGACTGAACATGTGAATGCCATCGGTAGGGAGGCTTGAGACCTGTGCTATATCCCCTTTTGTTACTGAAATTTGGACCCCTTGAACAATAGAATGGTCTTCCTGAAGGTTTTGAGTGAATTGAAGGACTTGTTGTTCATCATACCCCTGTAGTCTCTGAAAATAACTGAGCCATCCTGCCTGCTAAAAGATTTGATAAGCTACTGGATAATGTTCTAAGAGGGCTGTCTTGGTGGGCTCATTCTGTATAACAGAGCCTCCCATAGCTACCAGCTCGGTAAAATACACCGTCAAAGAGTTTGAGTAAAAAATTCTGCGCAGAGTAAGTTCTCCGAGTGAAGGTATGCAAATGGTGGTAAAACACGTGAAAAGGATGGTGCAATAGGAACGATGGTGGTGAATTCATGTGAAATGATGGTATAAAAGATTTGATATGTCCTCCCCCCCCCCCATCAAGTGTGGCTAATAATGATTGTACTCGAGTGGTCATAATGATTTGGAATCTTCCCATTAACTATAGCTTAACTGCATTACATAAAATTTACATACCTCGCCTTACCTTCTGATTCATGCTGCAAACAAAATATAATGCATGTCCATGGTAGTTCTGCAGTAGTCGTGGCGAAGAATTTTGATTTATTAGATGAATTTTACCAGGGGTTTGCTGACTGGAAGGACGAACTATAGTATGAGAGCATAAAAGCTTGCTGACAGATAATGTTGAAAAGTTGGTGTTTCAGCAATAGAAAAGAATGGGGCAAAACAATTGTTGGACGGTGTTGTTTCATCGATGAAGAAATGTGAAGAAGTGTCAGACTGTAGTGTTTTGGCAATAGGGAGAAGGAGAAAAGTTGTTGTGAATGGTGTTTTAGCAATGGGGAAAGTCAAAAAGTGCTGAACAATGGTGTTTTAGCAATGGAAAAGTCAAAAATTCCTGAACAGTGGTGTTTCAGCATCAGGAAAAACGGGGCGAAACAATTGTTGGACGGTGTTGTTTCATCAATGAAGAAAGTGAGGAATTGCCAGACTGCAGTGTTTTGGCGATAGGGAGAAGGCTAAAAGTTGTTGTAATTGGTGTTTCAGTAATGGGAAAAATGATGAAAAGTTGCTGACAATGGTGTTTCAGCAACAGAGAAGAAAAGGAGAAACAATTGTTGGACGGTGATGTTTCGGCAATAGAAGAAAGTCAAAAGTGTTGAACAGTGGTGTTTCAGCATCGGAGGAAATTCAAAAGTGTTGAACAGTGTTGTGGGAAAAAGGTGTGGGGTTGTTGATAGTGGTGTTTCAGTAATGAAGAAAAGGGAATGAATTGTTGACAGTGGTGTTTCAGCAACAGAAGAAAGTCAAAAGTGCTAAACAGTAGTGTTTCAGCATCGGAGGAAAGTCGAAAGTGTTGAACAGTGGTGTTTCAGCATCGAGAAATCTTGTCTCTTTGTGAATTAGGATCATCCTTTCCTAATGGCCTGTGCTTCGATCGGGAATTTGTAAAAATCGATTGTAACATGGTATTTCTTGACAGGGATTATTAGTAAATAAAATCTAATCTAATACTAAATAAATTAACTTAAAAGAATTAATTGCAATGAGGGGTAGAAGCCCCCTCTAAGAAGAGGTAATGGGATTCTTCCATGCACATGGCCTTAAAATATTCTTTGGAAATAGGGCGCTGGTACAGTCGAAGACGATGACCATTTACAAGTAACGGTGTTTTGGATTCATCGATTGTGAGGAGCCTTACTGTTCCATTGGGGAAAACAGTGTCTACCTCATAAGGTCCAAGCCATCTTGTACGCAGTTTCCCTTGAAATTATTTGAACCGAGAGTCATACAGTAGGGCCCAATTACCTTTTTGGAACTGCTTGTTTTTTATAGTTTTGTCATGCCATGTTGAATTATGGTTGTCTGTTGAATGGCATCTAGTATTTTCTCCTCCAATTCATTAGGCTGTTGCAACCTGGCTGTTTGTGCATCAGTCAAATTAAGGTTGACAGCTAAAGCATTCCTTAAGGTTTTTATTTCAAATTCCACAGGAAAGACAACATTATGTCCATAGACTAATTCATAGGGAGAGAATCCTGTAGTATTTCTCCAGGTAGTTCTATAGGCCCATAATGCTTCAGGAAGCCTATAGGACCAATCCTTTCTATTTCCCTTCACTGTTTTTGTGAGAATGGATTCTATTACTTTGTTTGTGCTTTCCACCTGTCCATTGGCTTGTGGGTGGTATGCTGCATTCATTCTATGCTGAATATGATATTCTTGAAGGGTGGCTTTGAAACCATGAGAAGTGAAAGGGGGTCCTCCATCTGTAACTAATTCTCTTGGCACTCCAAATCTGATGAAGATGTCTTTAAATAAGAAATTTATAACTGCTTCTTCAGTCGCTCTGTGGAGTGCTTTGGCTTCCACCCATTTAGTCATGTAGTCTGTGCAGACCACTATGTAAACTTTTTGATTGGATGGAGGGTTGATGGGTCCTACAAAGTCTAAGGCCCATCTTTTAAATGGTTCAAGTACTATCTGGGGGTTTAATGGCATTTCATCTCTATGATTAGGTTGGACTACTCTTTGGCAGCTATCACATGCCCAGACATATTTCTTTTCATCTTTGAAGAGTGAGGGCCAATAGTACCCCATCATGAGAATTTTATGAGTTGTTCTCTTATCAGTAAAATGCCCTCCACAAGGGCCATCATGACAATCTTTTAGTAGATCATAAACCTCATCTTCTCTAATACACCTTCATATTTCTTGATCAGCTCCTGTATGGAAAAGACACCCACTTATCCAACTATACCGAGCACTTTGATGAATGATACTTCTTTTCTCTCGGTGGGATAGGTGTGGTGGTAACTTCCCTGCAACCAAGTAGTTAGCAATGTCTGCATACCAAGGTGAGTAGGCAGAAACTGCAAATAGATATTCATCAGGAAAGGAATCATCTACTGGGGTATCATCATTAGGTGTTAACCGAGAAAGGAAATCAACAACTACATTCTCTTTTCCTGGTCTATCTACAATTGTAATATCAAATTCTTGCAATAATAGTAGCCATCTGGTGACTCTAGCATTTGTGATAGGTTTGTTCATTAAGTATTTGATAGCTAAGTGATCAATATGGAAAAAAGTAGAATAGCCAGTAATGTAATGTCTAAATTTATTAATTGCATAGATAACTGCTAAGAATTCCTTCTCGGTGACTGTATAATTGATTTTAGCAGGAGTCATGTTCTTGCTGATGAACTAGATAGCATAAGGGAGATGATTTTCTTCTTGTCCCAAGACAGCTCCTATTGCAGTATCTGAAGCATCAGAGGATATATGAAAGGGAAGTGTCCAATCGGGTCCTCTAAGAATAGGAGTTGTAGATAACTGATGTTTAAGTGTGTTAAATTCTTCTTGGCAAGAATTAGTCCATTTGAATTCAGCATTTTTCATCAGTAATACAAACAGGGGGGAAGTTATTTTGGAAAAATTCTTGATAAATCTTCTATAGTATCCAGCATGTCCTAGAAAACTTCTTACCTCTATTTGGGTTTTGGGAGTAGGAAGATCCTTAATGACTTGTATCTTGGATGGGTCTACCTGAATTCCTTGAGATGAGATAAAATGTCCAAGCACTATTCTTTCACTCATCATCATATGAATTTTTTCTGTACTTAAGGAGAGTTGGGCTTGTATGCATCGTTTGAGTACTTTCTCAAGGTTTTGTAGTGCTTCCCGAAAAGAAACACCATAAGGAGTAAATTCATCCATAAAGATTTCCATAGAGTCATTAAGCATATCAGAAAAGATTCCTAAAACTTCTCTTTGGAAGGTTGTTGGTGCATTACATAGTCCAAATGGAAGGACTCTATAAGAAAAGGTTCCCCAAGGGCTAGTAAAAGTGGTTTTTATCTTGATCTTGAGGTGCAATTTTGATCTGGTTATACCCACTGAAACCATCTAAAAATGAGAAAAAATTCTTCCCTGACAAATTATCTAACACCTGATCAATGAATGGTAATGGAAAGTGATCTTTTTGAGTGGATTTATTTAAGGCTCTATAATCCACACATACTCTCCATTTCCTGTTTTTCTTAGGAACTATTACCAATGGGGAAACCCATTCACTATCTGATCTAGGATAAATAAACCCTGCATTTTGCAATTTTTGAAGTTCTTCTTTAAGGATTTCTCTTAAATTAGGGTTCATTCATCGTTGAGATTGGCAGATTGGCCGACAATCTTCTTTAATATATATTCAATGAGTACATAATTCAGGAGATATTCCTTTCATATATGTATAATCCCATGTGAATGATTCTTTATTTTCCAGAAGTAACTTCATTAATTGTTGTGTTCCAACATTTGTCAGATTAGGTTTTATGTTCAATGTTTTGCCAGGTTCAATTTCTACTGGTATGCTTTTAGAGGAGATGGTGCTAGATGTTTGAGGTGGGCTTTCTGAGTTGAGGTTTTCTTGATTATCAGACTCCAACAGTGCAGTTAGTTGGTTATGAGTTTCTGGGGTCACAGAGGAGGGTTCGCAAATAAAATTATTAATCACTTCATCCTTGGTAGAGTCTTTCAGGATTAAAGCTTGTCTGATAGTCAAAAGTGGTTGAGTAGGTTGATCATCAAAATCTACCGTACAGAATTATCATTATTAATCAGGGGTGTAGCGTGAGGGTAGAGGGTAAGTTGTTTAGTTTCGTAACCATTTGAAATTGTCATTGAACCTGATCTATAGCTGATAAAAGCATATGTTGTGGCTAGCCAAGGTCTACCCAAAATTAGAGGGTGGCCCCCAACTTTGTTTTGGGTTGTAGTACCACAAATTCAACTGGATAATTTTGGGATTCTATAGAGATACTGAGGTCTTCAATGACTCCTTCTGGTTTAATTATGGATTAGTCAACCAATTCTAGGATAGTTGGGGTGTCTCTGAGTTCATTTTGCAGTTGTAGCAATTGTAAGGTTTCCAGAGTCATGATATTGATAGCGGCACCTAGGTCTACCATAACTCGAGGGATTATCATTTTTCCAACTTGTACTGAAACAGTAGGGTGGCCGGGATCACCATATTTAACTGGGGGAGATTTACCTAACATTAGTGTAGACAAGTCTCCCATAACATGGACTGTAAGGGGATCCTTAATTTTCCTACCAGGCTTTTTAACACAAATGTCTCGCATCGTCCTGGCATAGATTGGTACGTCTCGGAGTGCTTGTAGTAGAGGAATTTTGACATATAAATTTTGTAATTCCCCTATAATATTGAAGGCTAGTGGATCAGGCGCTTTAGTCAAGGCTAAACGCTCAGGAAATGGTGGTTTTCTTGTTTCAGCAACATTATTAGAGGATGATTGTACCTCTTCAGGTACATCATTCTTTTTTGTTTCCTCTTTATCAGAAATGGTAACATCAGCTATGGTGGGTTCCACTATTCTCCCAGATTGTAAATGAATATCGTTGCATTGCACAGGGAGAAGAGAGAGTGTAGGCTGGTTATAAATATCAATGCGCTGCACAACTTTATTATTTGGGTTAGGGTTAGGTTGTACAGGTAGTTGGGGTCTCATCGTTTGATTGTTCGAGGGATTACTTGCTGGTAAGGAGAGTGGTTGTAGGAATTTCAATTGAGGTAATTGATTTTGGAAGGGGGGTTGTTGTCCTCTCCAATTTTGATTCCATTGATTCTAATATGGTTGTTGTTGTTGTGGAGGCCAAGGCGTCCACATTGATGGATCAAGAAAGGGTGGGTTAATTTGTTGCATGGGTGGGTAATTCATTTGATTAGGATATTGCATTTGATTATAGGGGGGGTAACTCATTTGATTGAAATAAGGATAATTATTCCAACGATTAGAAGATGTAAATCGCATATTAATATTCATACCTTGTCCCCGCAGTTTCCATTGCCTCCTCTGTGTCAACAGATATACAGCTTCAGCTTCTTCGTCCGTTGGTTGTAATGTTGCCTTGATCCCTGGTAAAGATGGACATTGTTGGGTTTCATGATATTTATCATAGATGGTGCAGATTGGTTTTTTGTCCAATGGACATTCTCTTCGTGGGTGCTTGTCTTTGCATTGAGAAAAAAATATGGACAGGGCTGCTTCTGCTTCTGCTTGCTTCTTCTTAATCTGCAGGGTGTCAATTTGTGAGGCAAAAGAGTTGAACATTTCAGTTTTGAAACTTTCTAGTAAATTACCTATCTCAGCTCTTGTTGCTCCCCCACTGGCTGATTTTTGGACTCTTGAAAATGTGGTGTCCCTGTTGTTTGATCTATTTCTTGAAGCTCCTCTTGAACATCTTTTGCGTAAATTAACAATTTCATTGTATGATTCCTTAGATATGTCCCCTTTTCCAAGCATATTCAGCATATCTAGACAGTCATCCCTTACTCCTTTTAATAATATAGTTTTGAGAATATCCTTACTTAAATTGGGGTGACTGGATCTTTGTAGGTTATACTATATCCTTTCTGCAAATCCCTCCAGATTTTCATCCTCTTTCTGCATCATCTTAAATAGCTCTTCCCTCTTTTCTCTTGTTCGGCAATAGTCCTGGTATTTATTCAGGAATTTTTGTTTCATTTGGTCCCATGTTGTGATTACATGGCTATTGTAGGAAAATCTCCCTGCGGACAGGTAGACCACCTCTAGAGCTTGACCTTAACCCTAGACAGAAAAGTGCTTATCATGGACACTGACTTCCTTTCAAATCTATCTAAACTAACACATGAGAAGGAAGGATGAAAAAGTACCTTTTTATTGACGTTTGTCCCTGCACGCTCTGAGTTGCGCTCCAATCCTTTGCTCCTCGCTGAGTTGTAAGGACAAAACAAGATACAACCACTTCCTACTCTATTGATGTTAACTTGAAAATAGATCTATCAACTAGTGATAAGTTCATGTGGTATTAAACACAAACTAGAAAGAAACAGGCCAAGCATGTCATATTGATGAGAATAACGACAACAGTACTTACAATCGTAGATGTGAATGTGACAACTTCGTCAAGTCCTCTTCGTCTAACCCTTGCCTGAAAGTTCCACAATCTGGATAACATCAGCTTCACTGATCACTCTCCTTTGGTTGACTGTAAGTTTCCTCCAAGATCATAAGTTTCATAACTTCAGTTCTTCCCCCTTTCCACCATCATAGAGATTGCTTATATAGGTTAACAAGATCTTAACCTCTTGAGTTATGTTTAGAACAAGTTGAGAACCTCCTCCCTAGATCAGGGATCTCTTGATGAAACCAATAATTCGAGCACAACTTCCTCCTAATCTCAAAAGATCCTTCCCTTATTCTCCTCAATGCGCTAACATCTAACCCAGATTAGGGAGCGCTCCTTTAAAAGGGGCATCAGAGCGCTAGAACGCTCCCAGAGAAGCTCAAGGGGAGCGCCAACACTTCAAAAGTGGGCAGTGCTCCTTCAGAGGGGTGAGGAAGTGTTATAATGCTCCTGAGGCCTTATAGGGGAGTGCCAGTGCTCCTAAGGCTATTTCAGGGGAGCGTTCACCCTCAAAACCCTTGATTAAAATCCCTTTTCAGGTGTTAAGAGTTATTTTACTCCAGTGAACCAGTTCTCCTCCTTCAAATCAGTCATGTGAGATATTATAAGTGCCTCCTTAGTGTCGTCGTCATGACAACATGTCTGAACATCATTCGCGACACTAGTGACCAACTTGCGACACTTGCGAAAGTTGTAGGGAAGATGCGACACTTATGACGACCGAGAGGGATATGCGACACTTATCCAGCTGAGCAATTTTGATGTGTAACAGAATGCCCCCCAAATTATGAAGTTAGAAGATGCCAACTGATAACTGAAATACTTTGTAGATGCTCAAGCAAGGGTGTAGACTCGGAGAACCCGACAGAAGCTGCACACAAACATCCAACAAATATCATGACATATTTCAAAACCCAAGCCAGACATACCTATGCTTGGGTGATTAAGACTTGGTAGGACATGGCCGCCATAAAATACACTGTGGATCCATAATCGTATTGATAAGAAAGGTATAGCCACCAAAGATACAATGTGGATCTATACTCTAATGACATGAACTGATTGTAGCCATGAAGAATACACGGTGGATCTACGAAATGACAAGACATAGCCACGACCAATACAAAGTGGATCTATGTAACAATATATGTGTCATTGTTCAATAGAAACTCCATCACAACCTGGGCAAAGCATATGTCAAGGTGATGGCTTGACCCAGGGTCTTCATACCAATCCTAATACGGTATGAATCTGACCATGTGAATAGATGTCTTGACGTCGAACATGGCAGAAACCACTTGATTACCGGTCAATGATGTAAACCGTTAACAAGTGTGAGGGAGATCATCATTAGTGTCAATAATTCCCAAGGTACCCTAGTACATTCCAGCGAATGTGAATAGATGAGTTGAGGTCGAACATCCGTGGAATCATTCGATCAGATTTCAATGATGTAAACCTACTGTTGAATGTGAGGAGACCTGCCATTGAGGCATGCAGGTCCCAAAGTACTAACTGGTTTCTAATTCTAATTCCTGGATAATGTGTTGGAGTCGACAGGAATAGACTCGTCGAGGGAGGGCCTTGATGTATCCCCCATCAACGACATGAAATGAACATGGAGATGTAATTGGTAGATCAAATGGACATGGACTGACACAGGGTTTGAGGCAAGATATTTGGGATGGCTGACTCTCGAGGCAGATACTTCCCTTTTACACTGAGGCACAACAACAAAACTTGACATGGACCAAAACTATGTAGTGGGTATTATGACTTGCGTCGGGTGACCCAAAGGAGTGAAAGGAAACTCAGAGGATTGGCTCAGTGCAGAGGTTCAGCGGATTATGATATATGCAAAGTGACAAAGTGTCGTGTTCAAGGGCGACTCTAAGAAGTGTTGGATGATGTTCTCAAGAGACTGCTTGGCTTGCTCCTTTCAATTTTTCCCCCATCCAGATAGATGAGTACCTCTTTTTTATTTAATGAGCTCGAGGAGGATAACACATGCTCGATATAACTCACCTTCGGTAAGTTCCTCTTCCTTTGTTTAACGAACCGGAAGAAGTAAGGGTTCTGTCCCATATGGGTCTCTCGATGTGTTCTTTAATGAGTCCAAAGATAGAAAACTCGAAGGTTTTTCGGTATTATAGAGTTTGGAAAAACACTTAAAACATAACTCTCTCAGTTCCTTTTTCGTACAGTAGTCCAACGAGACCGAAAAAGGGTTAAACTATCGCTCGAAAGACGCTCTTTCTGACCTTTTAATGAGTGTGAAAGAAAACAAGATCACTCGACAATCTTTTCATATTTAGAGAGTCTGAAAAGGGTTTAAAGGAGACTCCAGGGGGGTTCCTTTTTCATGTGGTGTCCATACAGGTCTGAAAAAGAGATAAAAGTTTACCTGGTTGCATTCTCATGTATTTACGAGCACGAGAAAGAACAAAGACTAAGCTCGGTATGCCCTCAGCTTGAAATATGGTGGCTTAGCTCCAGAATGATCATCAAAGGCTGGAGACATGCCCCCCAGCTTCAATTCATTCACCGACTTTGAGGTTGTCACCAATTTTTGTGCTAGATGGAGAAAAAGGATACAGGTGGATGAAATGAAGGTTAAAAAATGAGACCGAACGAAAGACTCGACTCGACATCTACGAGATCTAATGAAAGACTCAACTTGAAGGGAGAGGTGATTGTTTCATTTTTTAACAAGCTTGACAAAGGAAAAGAACTATGCTCAAGGTTCTGGGTTTGATCCCCAGATTGTTGTTTCATTTTTTAACGAGCTTGCTACAGAGAAGAAAACTATGCTCGTGATGCCCCCAACATGAAAGCTAGTGGCCTCTGTTTCATTTTTTAACAAGCTTGCCACAGAGAATAGAAACTATGCTCGTGACTTCTTGATCACGGCTTCCAAGAGGATAACACTCTGGAAGGATACCATGTCAAGGGACAAAAATCAGTCATGGATTCTAGGAGATCTTCGTCAGATGGAAGACAATTACTCTGGAAGGAACACATGTCGAGGGTCGTGACAGGGGTAAGGAGATCGAGCTCCAATAACCCTACCGAAGAGATCACCATGTCAACTACCGCATCCAAATCGTCATAATTTGAGGTCATGGGAGACAACGCCACATAATTGACATGCGGTGGGATTGATACTGTGTGCATATAAGAACCACTTAGGGAAGTAACCCAGTCGGGGCCGATGCATGAAAGTTGATCAATAGTCACAATTCTTCCATCGTGAGGAAAAGATATCACACAGAAAAGAGTGGATACAATAGCTTTCATGGCATAAACATAATCCCACCCAAGGAGTAAAGAGAAATCCAAGGGGTCTCGGACTACCATGACGTCGATAAAGACAATTTTCCCTCCCAAAGTTACAGGAAACTGAGGAAGGATCCCTAAAGGTTGACTAGTTCTTCTGTTAAAATCTAATAGATTTTGTGTAACCGGTGCAAGTTGTGGACAACCCAAAGCATACCAAGCAACAGAAGACAAAATACTAACAGACGCACCTTCATCTATCAGTGTTTGAGGAACATCCCAACCACGAACCTGTACTGTAATCTGGAAAGGAATGTGGGAGGGAAGATGAGGTCCAGTTAGCGCACCCCAATCAAAAAGGATGGCTTCAGTACTTGGAGGGGGTTCCACAGGAGGAGGATGAATTCCCCCAGGCATGGTAGAGTCTATATTAATGAGAAAAACATGGGCAGTATCGGGTTTACTATCTAGAAGGAGAGTAGGATCGACCGATGATTGGATCGGATCAACCAATGGTGGACTTGGATAGACCACTTTAGCACTCTTCAGAGGAAGAGTGGGACTGACCGAGGAAGGGACTGGATCAGTCACTTTGGCACTCATCAAAGGAGGAGTGGGATCGATTGACAGAAAAAATGAATTGACCACTTTAGCACTCTTCAGAGGAAGAGTGGGAATGACCGAGGAAGGGATTGGATCAGTCACTTTGGCACTCATCAAAGGAGGAGTGGGATCGATCGATGGAGAAACTGGATCGACCACTTGAATTTCATTATCCAAAGGAAGAATGGGGTCGATGGGTGGAAACGGATCGACCACTTTGGTGTCACTCTTTTGATGAAGAGTGGGGCTGATCGATGACGGAAATGGATCAAATACTTGGGTTTGTGGTTCAATCGAGGAGGAAACTAGATTGACCACCTAATCAACCGGACTAACTAGGGATGGGACCGGATTGACCAGTCCATCAACCAATGATGGGTCTGGGGAAAGCTTACTATAACCTTTTGGAAGTTGAAGTTTTTCCAAAAGAGAAGAAGCCTCGTCCATGCGAGGACAAAGGTGAGAGTAATGATTACCTTTACATAACATACAAGGGAACTTGACAATTTTCTTCTTCTTACCAACCTTAACATCACTAATTGACAGGGTATCATCGACATGATTGACAGAGGCCGATGATGTGGAGGACCACATTTCTAAGGCCTGGATAAGACCGAGGCAATCCCTCAGAAAGTGATCACCCTTACAAAGGCTACAAGGGAATTTGGGTTTTGGATTCTTCTTTTCAATCTTGTTGATCTCATCAACACTCCCAATACTATTAATGGTAACCGGTTTCTTAGAGCCAACATCTGATGTTGTTCGGGTCTTGGTCCTTTTTGGGCTCTTCTTCTTCTTCTCTTTCCGTTTCCTTTTCTTCTGATCAACCTGACTACTTGCTTTAGAGCTTTCACTAGGCAAAGAAGGAGAAATGGGAGGAGACTTGATGGGCGAAGAAGGAAAAAATTTGACGTGAGGTTGATGTGTGGGTGGTTCATTGACATCCAAAGTATTATGTGCAACTGAAACATTGGGAGGATTTGGGATCACCGGAGTGGGAAACAACCAAACTGGTAATCCAATAGTAAGTCCTGGAAGACTCAGTGTGGCAACATATGGAGGACCAAAGTTTCCAAATGAAGGAAATTTATAAGGTTCCCCAGAAGAAGGGGTTCCTCCATTGGTACTCCCAGGATTTGATGCCATCGACACTGACTCAACCTAAGGTCCACTAAGTAAAAGAAATAGCATATGCTAATAGAATCTAAGAATCACAACCAAGCAAACAAGACCTTCTTTTGATGACCGTACTAGTTGGTGATGAAATCCAATGTCACGTGATCAAGTCCAGTAGGGGCAGGGCTAGGGTGGAATAGTTACAATGGTGACCTGCTTAACAAACTTACACCTTGGTGAAAGCTTCCACGTAGTAATTGTGGATTTACCCTCCAAGGAGCCTGCGTGAGTTTGACCAATGTCTTCTCCAGGTACAGTGAGACTTCCCATCACTGTCACCTTGTGTAAGACCCTAAAGATTATGGCCACTAAGGTTACCAATTCGCAGTCAGCCCCTGGGCGGGAACAGTCGACAGTCCGATCTGAACGTACGAGCAGGGTATCAAGCCTGAAATCAACTAAAAGGCTTCCATGCAGTAATTGTGGATTTACCTCAAAGTGACCCCCATAATACGATCTAACCACCACAATCAGTTAAACCACGTAGGGTTAGTCCCCATAGCTTACCTGAATGCAACCTCGTGCGTAACCCCTGTGTGAGAGGAGGATCCCAGGTAGACTTATACGATAACTGGATTTACTCTCCCTAACTCAGGATGCTACTGTTTTTTTTGGAAACTTTGGAGAATTATGCTCATAGCCCTAATCCAAAGTATTAAGCCTAGTCTATTGTTGGTGGAGGATCCTAGAAAAGAAAAAGTTCTAGATAACTTTTAATTAGCGTTGATTTTATGGCTGTTCTTTACGCAAAGGGGTGCATGGAAGTGAAACAAATGGAATTATGACTCAAACCCAAAGAGTGCATCAAATATGATAAGCAATCATTTCCTTTCGATGAACATCTATCTAAGGGAGAGAGGAAGTTCTTTTCACTAACAAGCACAAATATGGAGTGTCCTCAAATGATTCTTTTCTTAGTCAAATCATGATGTAATGCAAAAACTTTTAAATTCCTTCTACTATGCACAATCAATCATGAAGATATCGTTTATTGTTTGCATATGGATGATGATCAATACAACACAATGCTTGTCTTGCTAATTATGTTAAGCCCTAATATTGGCTCTTTACCACTTAATTGGGGCATATTAGATTAGTAATGTTATTTTATTTATGTCAGCTTTAGGCCATTAGTTGTGATTTAGATTAGTAATGTTATTTTATTTATGTCGGCTTTAGGCCATTAAAACCTCCTAGTCTCCTATATATACCAAGGAGACATTTTCATTTTGAATCATCTTGTACTTGAACATTTAAGTGGGGTAAAAGAAGGTTTCCCCCTTGAAGAGGCTTATTATCTGATATTATATCTTTTTCAAGGCGTTGAGTACTTTTCTTGAGGTTTTTCTATGCTATATTGATATTTGGTTCTTAACATATGGTATTAGAGCTCAAGGTCTTGGGGTTTCCCTGCTACATCTGAGACACTGTGGAATTTTAGCTATAATTTTATTTCTACAATGTTTCAAAAGGAATGGCTTGGAGGGTATTTAGAGTACGGATCAAGGTACGTTGGGTTCAAAATTTAGCTCCTGAGGCCTTATACTTTCGGAGATATAGCCTCTACAAGATAGGGTTCTGGAATCATCCTGAAATGAGTCTTTTCAAAATTTTCGCTATAAAAACGTTTCTGTAACGTTTCAGACCCTGAACTTTGGGAGCCATTTACAAAAATTAGTTTTTTATCTGTGGTAAAAATTTCAGGTTCTGGGTCTTCTTAAATTTGTAGATACACCTTGTGTAAGATAGGGTATCTGACTAGTCCTATTGGCTAGTCTCAAGAAGGTGTTCCAGGGAAAAAACACATAACTTCTTGCTGGAGTATCCAAATTGAGTGGGACTGGTTTCATTGGATCGTGGACAGTATTTAGTACTTTGGGTGCGAGTTTCAGAATTTTATATCAATTATTGTGTGTGGGGCACACTATACAAGTGAGATCTCTTGGAAAGGCCAAAAATCAGCAAGTTGTGGGGAAGTTATCGTAAATTCCACTTGGCACATCCAATTTTGATCAGACCTGTGGAATTGAAGAGAAGACAT
>ML780724.1:658016-716863 GCA_009831015.1 Picea engelmannii
TCATCTTGTACTTGAACATTTAAGTGGGGTAAAAGGAGGTTGCCCCCTAGAAGAGGCTTATTATCTGATATTATCTCTTTTTCAAGGCGTTGAGTACTTTTCTTGATGTTTTTCTATGCTATATTGATGTTTGGTTCTTAACAAATTATCTTCTTGGTATGAATGAAAACCAATCTAGCACAAGCAAAAGTCACACAAACAATACACCCTTTCATAGCAATCCAAACGAAAAAGTGAAAGAAAGAGAAACAATCAAAGAGAAAAGTGAACTTCACACCCAAAAGAAAAAGTTGAAGAACAAATGACCTTGACCAAAATCAAGACAAGGAGGTATGTAGGCCTTTGATGACCTTCACCAGGGTTTTTACTCAACTGAAGAGAAAAGAAAAGCAATGCATGGATTTCAAATTTCACTCAATCATGGAAAAACTCAATGAAAATGAAGAAAGCTACAAGATCCAATTAATGAGATGTTTATTCTTCAAAAAGACAGATGTCAAGGATGGTAAGGAAGAAAAATTGACTCACTAGATCACTCAGCAGAAGACACACAGAGGCAAACCCTAAACAAGGCAGTTCTGGAGGGTTTTTTGGCCAAAAAGAGGTTGCCTCTCTGTTTCCAAGGGAAAGGAGCATTGTAGCACTCTGTGTATAGGTATGGGGGAGCGTTGGTGCTCTGTGAACACTAGGACAGGGGCGCCAGGGTCTAAAAAGCCCAAAAATGTCAAAAAATTCCAAAAATTGGGATTTAAACTTGACAAGTATGCTGAGTGTGATAAAGTAAGGAGCCAATCAGCTCATGAAACCAATCAAAAGAGGAATGAACCAGGTATGAAACAATCAAGGGATAGAACAAGGTCAATGAGGAGAAAAATCCAAACAATAGGTTTCGATTTGAGGCTATCTCCCCAGTGGAGTTGCCAGTTTCTGTTGTAGGAAAATCTCCCTGTGGACAGGTAGACCACCTCTAGAGCTTGACCTTAAACATAGATAGAAAAGTTCTTATCATGGACACTGACTTCCTTTCAAATCTATCTAAACTAACACATGAGAAGGAAGGATGATAGAAGTACCTTTTTATCGACGTTTGTCCCTGCACGCTCCGAGTTGCGCTCCAATCCTTTGCTCCTCGTTGAGTTTTGAGGACAAAACAAGATACAACCACTTCCTACTTTATTGATGTTAGCTTGAAAATAGATCTATCAACTAGTGATAAGTTCATGCGGTATTAAACACAAACTAGAAAGAAACAGGCCAAGCGTGTCATATTGATGAGAATAACGACAACAGTACTTACAATCATAGATGTGAATGCGACAGCTTCGTCAAGTCCTCTTCATCTAACCCTTTCCTGAAAGTTCCACAATCTGGATAACAACAGCTTCACTGATCACTCTCCTTTGGTTGACTATAAGTTTCCTCCAAGATCATAAGTTTCATAACTTCAGTTCTTCCCCCTTTCCACCATCATAGAGCTTGCTTATATAGGTTAAGAGGAGCTTAACCTTTTGAGTTATGTTTAGAACAAGTTGAGAACCTCCTCCCTAGATCAAGGATCTCTTGATGAAACCAAGAATTTGAGCACAACTGCCTCCTAATCTCGAAAGATCCTTCCCTTATTCTCCTCAACGGGCTAACATTTGACCCAGATTAGGGAGCGCTCCTTTAAAAGGGGCATCAGAGTGCTAGAACACTCCCAGAGAAGCTCAAGGGGAGCGCCAGTGCTTCAAAAGTGGGAAGCGCTCCTTCAGAGGGGTGAGGAAGCGTTATAATGCTCCTGAGGCCTTATAAGGGAGAGCCAGCGCTCCTAACGCTATTTCAGGGGAGCGTTCACCCTCAAAACCCTTGATTAAAATCCCTTTTCAGGTATTAAGAGTTATTTTACTCCAGTGAACCAGTTCCCCTCCTTCAAATCAGTCATGTGAGATATTATAAGTGCCTCCTTAGTGTAATCATCATGACAACATGTCTGAACATCATTCGCGACACTAGTGACCAACTTGCGACACTTGTGAAAGTTGTAGGGAATATGTGACACTTATGACGACCGAGAGGGATATGCGACACTTATCTAGCTGAGAAATTTTGACCTGTAACAATGGCCTCCAAGACTCATAAACCATCTTAGTGCATTTCCTTTTAGTGTTGCTGGAAATAGCTTTAATTTTTGAGCATTGGAAACGTAATCATAACTTCTGTATAATATATCAAACTCAAAAAGGAATTCATCAGGATCTTCTGAAGACAAACAATGAAAATTAGGTAGTGCTGAGAGTGGAATGTTTTTCATGGGGGCTACCCCTCTAGGAAGATCACCAATAGGAAATCCTAATGTAGAGAAAGAATTTTCATCATTTACCTCTCCTTCAGGACCTTCCTGTTCTTCATGGTGCAATTCTTCATTGTACTCATCGATGTTTTCTTCTGTCTTCTCCCCTGCTACGCTTGCTCTATCCTCAATGTTTCCTGCTGGTTTCTGGACTGTCTTAGGACTCCAAACTTCTTTCCCTGTTTCAAAGTTTGCTTGAAATGAAGGATGGGACTTTTGTTTCTGAAGGTTTGGTCGTTGAGTAGCAGATTCAGACTTTGATATGATCTCGTCAATGTAAGTCTTTCTTTCTCCTTTTCCTTTTCCCTTTCCACCTGTAGGGTCAGTATCTTTGGGGTTTCCGTGTCCTTTCATGCCATCTTTGTATATGAAAAATCATAAGTGCTTTTGAAATCTATAATTACCTTCCCCGACAACGACGCCAAAATGTTGGTCACTATAATTGCTTAATTAATTTAAACAATCAAGTGCTACATAAATTGTCAACCCAAGGAAGTCTGTTTATTTCAAAGATAACCACGCACTATATATGCTCAATTCCAAAAGCAACCTAGAGTTGTAGTAAAGGAAACTATATTAATCACACTTGCCTTGAATAAACTGAAGTTCTGACTTGAATTATAGGAAAGCAACCTACCTATTGCAGATCTTAAAGAGATGATTAATCTAAAGAATCTTGGATTACATTAAAATAACAACTGCAACAGGAAAGAACAACTATTCTATAACCAGAGAACAGGACCCTATTCCCAAGCAAGAACTCCAGCACCTTGTTTTTTATTAACACACTTTCATGAAAACATTAATGCATTGAAGGATAACTCTATCTAACAGAGAACAAGACCCTTAATTCCTTCCATTAAGCAGGGACCTTTAGCACCAGTCTCTGATTAGAACACTCATGGAAATAATTAAAAGCTGACTAATTCTACAGAGAACAGGACCCTTAATCCCTTCCTTTAAGCAGGAACCTTTAGCACCAGTCTTTGATTAGAACACTCATGGAAATAATTGAAAGTTGACTACTTCGAACAGAGAACAAGACCCTTAATCCCTTCCTTTAAGAAAGAACCTTTAGCACCAGTCTCTGATTAGCAAACTTCATAAATTCATCACACAAGATTGCTAATTAAAATTATTATGAACTTCGTGAAAACAATGTAACATTCAATAAAACAAAGTTCTTAACAAGACAGACTTCAGTAGTGTTTCAGCAAAGCAGAATTCATTAAAAGTAGTGTTTCAGCAAGACAAAAGTTAATCAAGGCATAAACAGAGATCACACTAACACACTATAAAACTAATGGGTGAATCTTGTGAAGAAGGTGGGCCCTCCCTTCTCACAAGATTCCCCTGAGACGAAAAGGCTAGAGAAGGATGCTCAAAATAGTCTTTTATTCATCTATCAATGTATCATATTACAATCTAAAAATGAAGTACATCCTTCTCTCTGAAACTTTCCTAGTACCCAAAAACCGGAGATCCTTTCGAATGATGATTTCCTCTTACTTAAAGAGGGAATCCCTTCGATACAATTGATCAAAAATTACAGATGTATATGTGAGCCCTATTCTTAGTCAGATCGACTTTCTAAACCAGAATAGGATGTCATAGTCTCCCGCAACAAAATGCTATTACAAGTACTGAATGAGGTGTTGTTGTTACGGCTAGAGTAACAGTTCATTTTTTGCTGTTGTTGCATGATGTTTCGGCATCGCAAATCACGGGTTGTTTCAGCCATGAGATTTGCGCTCTGACTGTTTCAGCACTTCTTAGGTAGCAACGATGGTTGATGCTTGGATCATGGTGCGGCTGTTGTAGTCAATCTATGTGAGTTGTTGTTGACCATGGGTTGTGTAACGACTTCCTTTTTGTTTCATCATCGTTGACCATAGACTGTGTAACATCTTATGTGTTTCAGCATCATCGACCATGGACTATGTAACAACTTCTGTGTTTCAGCATTGTCGGCCATGGACTGTGTAACAACTTCTGTGTTTCAGCATTTTCGGCCATGGACTGTGTAACAGCTTCTTCAGCATCGCCGACCATGGACTGTGTAGCAGATTCTTCAGCATCGTCAACCATGGACTGTGTATCATCTTCTGTGTTTCAGCATCGTCGACCATGGACTGTGTAACAACTTCTGTGTTTCAGCATCATCAACCATGGACTGTGTAACAGCTTCTGTGAATTGTTGTTTCAGCAACAGGCCTAAAATGCTAATCTGCAGTTTGAACTATTTCAACACTTATACATTTCTAATCAATGGTTAAGTACAAGAGTGATGTGAAATTATATGCAAAATAGATTAAACGTATAGTAAAGAGAAGAGACGTTATATACCTTTGGAAATATAAGAGAAAGTGATAATATGAGTTTAAATGTGAGTGATCAAGAGTGTAATAGTGGCAAAACGTATGGGCAAAAAGGTACATTGTGTGGTCCTAACAGCGTTATTTTTTAAGGCTTGATTTACTCAAAAGGTATGGTAGTGAAAATAATGGTGTTACAAAGAGATGAATAAGGAGGATAGATTTAAAGCACTTGAAATAAAAATTACTTCAAGATTAAAAGCAAAGATTGTAACCAACTCTTTGTAAATTCAACTTTTCTAAATGATATTTCAAGATCTTTTAAATAAATAAATCCTAAAAATTTATTTTTCTTGACTACATACAACTTATGTGTTAGGAAATCAAGAAGAACTTGAAAATAAAGACTTGTTTTCCCTTTGCAAATAATAACTTTAACTACTTTACCAAACTAAATGAAATTCTTTTTTTTTTGAATTGCTTTAAAGAGAAAAAAATTGTAGTAAACTTTTTGTTTTTTCAAAGCAAGTTAAAAAGGATAAAAAGAAAACTGAAAACAAGACTAGTAAAGACACTCATCCCATTACAGATCGCAAGGATTCAACCAAGAAACCAAAAGACAGATCTAAGATTCGACATATTGCTCAAAAAATTTAAGGGAAAACACAATAAAACCAAAGAAACAAGTAAACTGGAACCTATACCCAAGCTATGGCCACAGACAGAGACTCTGGTTGATTCAAGAAATCCTTGAGAAGTGTGAACTTCTATCAGGAAAGATAAAAACTCTCTCTTTATTTAAAAACTTTCATGAAAAAGAGACGTGAGTTGTTGCATCAGTATCCTGCATATGTACGTGGGTTGTTTACTATGCAGAGCATGTATGTATGCAAGTTGACCCAAAACAGGGCACGTACACCTCTGAGTCTTTTCAAAAATAAAAAGGCTAGGTAGTCTTACAGGGAAGGGACAACTTGTATGCATCTTGTAGGTGACTAGAACCCCTTGACAAACTCAACAAACTTGACTAAAACACGAAAGGAAAAAAAACAAAAATAAATCAACCCAAAACCCCCTAAAAAATCCTAGAGAGATCCCTAGTATGCTCACTAGCTATGGGAGTGGGAAAATCACCCATTTAACTATAGTAGGGTTTAAGATATAGAAAGAGAGAATAACCTTCTAAAAGTCAATATATTTTCTACTCTACCCCAAACATACCAAAGAAAATGAAAAGAAAGAAATAAGAGAGAATATCGGTAGTTGTACCTTCTATCCCATGTCTGGTGATGATCTCCTCAAGCTATGTAGTTCCAACGACTACAAGTCTCCTCCCAAAGCTGACCTGCATCCAAAACTAGGAAAAAAAGGACTACAAGAATGCTACTTCTATTCATGAGTTAGGGTTAGATATCAAATGCTATNAACATCATCATTTGGGACAGAGAAAAGAGATTATTGTATTCATCAAACAAAGATTGAAACTTACAATCTATGTCAGCCACCTTTTCGTGAACCTGATCTAGGATTCTCTTTACAATGCTCCAAGTGCACCTTCAATAGGCCTCTTCTCTCAATATTCTTATCACCTCAAGAGAAAAGAATGGATTGAATGGAAGAAGAAGCGGTTGATGAGGGAATGTTGAGGCAATATCTCACAAAAGGTAGCAAAGTCTTGGGCAAGGAAGGGAAGTGAAATTGGGTAGATCTTCACTATTCTTATGCTTGGATGTGAAATGAGGCCCCAACACCTCCTTTTATATGAAAAAAGGATGGTTATTCGGTTGGGTGATGGTATATAGCAGGTGAATTGGTTGGGTGATGGGATATAGCAGATGAATTGGTTAGGAAACCTCCAATAGCTCGTGAATTTCACTGAATTCCTTACAACTTTTTAATTTTTTCAACTTTTGCAAGAATACGTGGGTTGTTTAGTGTGCATAAAGTGTATGCATGTGGGATGTCTATCATGCAGCAAGCGTATGTATGCGGGCTGTAGTGGTGTAGGGCATGCACATGCTCTAAAAAATGGATTTTTAAGAAGAGCTCCTCAGTAGTGATTTGGAAAAATATGCAAGTAAGAGGGCCAATGCCATGTATGCATGAGTAAGGAATTTTAGGGATATAACAACAAGCAATTCCCCTTGCCTTTGAAAGAAACAGACTTAAAGGAAAAACTTATTCAAACTCATTTATTAAAAATAAATGTTGTTCATACTACATGTAGTTAAAAAATGGTGTCCTTACCTAATAGGAAGACACTTCAAAGTAAAAGCAGATCATGTTAGTTTGAATTACTTCTTGTAGCAATGATTATATTCATAATAAAAACACAAATTGGTTACAAATATGCTAGGTTATGACTTTGAATTTATCTACAAAAATGGAAAACATAATTTTGTGACAGATGCCCTTTCAAGGAAAGAATAATATATATAAGGTTCACTATGTGTCATTTCTATTCCACAATTTGATTGGATGGAATAAGCAAATATTGAATGGAAGAAATATCAATAGGTATGAAATATCATTCAACAACTACAAGAGGACCCTGATTCATTAGATAATTTTGTATGGAAGAATGAGTTTCTATGGTATCATGCTCGTCTATATTTATGTAAGAATTATGAACTCAAATAGAAGGTCCTTCTTGAATTGCACACTTTTCTTATAGGAGGACATTTAGGATTCTTGAAAACATACCACAGGATCAAGAAGGATTTTTTATGGGAAGGTATTAAAATTGATGGTCAAAATTTTGTGTCGAATTTTTTTTTCTTCCAACAGAATAAGAGAGAGACAATCAAGATGGCATGTATCCTACAACCATTATCTATACCAAGTCAAACTTGGGAAGAAGTTTCAATAGATTTTATTACATGTTTACCAAAATCCAAAGGAAATATTTTCATCATGGTAGTAATGGATCAACTAACAAAGTATCGCTAATTTTTCTCTCTTTCTCATCCTTTTAAAGAAAGTACACTAGCCACAACATTCAATTAACTAGTTCAAAAAATACCTGGAATCCACAAGATTATTGTAAGTGACAAAGATCCAATTTTCACTGGAAATTTTCGCACTAAATTATTTTATTTTTTGGGTAATCAATTGGCTCACAACTCATATTCATGTCTTCAATCTGATGGGGAAAATCATATTGTAAATAAATGTCTAGAATGATATCTTTGTTGTTTTTCATTTCATAAATAAGCATAATGGGTCAAGTGGTTTCCCTTGGCAAAATGGTGTCACAACACATCCTTCCATACTTCATCAAACATTTCCCCATTTCTGGCACTTTATGGATATAATCCTTCATCCATTACATAACCCTTAAAAATGAATACAAAGGATCAAGCAATGGAGGACCACATAAGGATCCAATAATAGGTTCTCAAACTATTGAAGGAAAACTTGGCTATGGCACAAAATAGGATGAAACAATAATCCAATCAACATCACAGTGAAATGGAATTTGAAGTGGCGTATTGGGTATTTCTAAGGCTACAACCATATAGATAGATGTACCTCAAGAAAAAAAAGAAGGACAATAAATTAGCACCCAAATATTATGGCCCCAATAATATTTTGCAAAGTATTGGAAGCATGTCTTACAAATTTGAGTTGCCTCCATCTTCACATGTACATTTAGTATTCCATGTTTCTTTCTTAAATAAGGTCATTGGAAATAAGATCCTAGTAAAAATTATTTTAATAGAGGTTAATGAAGAAAGGAAAATCATACTAGAACTAGAAACAATCCTTGAAACAAGGATTAAGAAACTAATAAATCAAGAAATTACAAAGTACCTCATTAAATGGAAGAACCTACCAGTGGAAGAGGTGACATGGGAAGATGTGTTATTCTTGCATAAGAACATTTTTTTATTCAAGTGTTGAGGAAAACACTTGCTTGAAGGGGGGGAATATTAATCCATAGACAAATCCCCATGCTATGTATAAATCCTCCTATTGAGCCCCTTATTGAATTATTACATTTATTGTGTTATAGTTTTATGTAGGATAGAACCACTTCATCACACCCTTTAATTATAATTGTACCCTGTATATCATATATATATATACCAAGGATACATAGTCTTAGTATCATCTTATCTCATCTCATATTGTATTTTGAATTGGATATATTGTAAAATGAGGTTTCCCCCTCGAAGTGAACTGTGTTCATTTATTTTTCATCATTTTTATGTTGTTGGATCATAACAAGATGAAACATTGTTGAAGTTGAAAGAGACATCTTCCCATATGAAAAATGATGCATACTTCTCTCATCTCGGTGAAGGTATAATGCCATATAGTATTTTGTGGCATGCTATGTTTGGTCATATTAATTATGATAGCCTTCATGTATTGAAAAGGAATGACGTTTCATAACGGTGAAGGTATAATTCCATCTAGTCTTTTTTGGCATGTTATATTTGGTCATATTAAGTATGAAAACCTTCATGTATTGAAAAATAATGGTGTTTCTAGTTTTCTTACTATTCTTAGGAAATTGAAGTAATGTGATGCTTGTATCCTTGGAAAGCATAGGAACACAACCACTTCATTATTCTACTTCCACAACATGGATAAAAATTGAATAGATTCATTCTAATTTGTGTGTCCCTGTGACTATTCCTTTTGAAAATGGAAATAAATATGTCATGTATTTTATTTATGATTACACCACGATGTGTTGGATGTAATTTCTGAAAGAAGAATCACAAGTTTTTTTTATTTTTTTTAAATTTTCATGTATGGATTCAAAATGACGCTCAGTCTTGTATTGGATCTCTTTACACTTATAATGGAAGAGAATATACATATAATGAATTTGAAATATAACTTCACTGACATGGGATCAAACATCAACAAATGATTCCATACAATCCTCAACAAAATGGTGTATATGAAAGAATGAACAAGACTCTCATAAATATAGTTTGTTCCATGACGTTTTTTAAGAATGTAAAATTGATGTTTTGGGTTGATGTTGTTCTATGTATAGCTTATGTGAAAAATATGTGTCCATATCATGCTCTTGAAAACAAGAATCCTTATGAAATGTGGTATGGTCACATTCCTTCCGTGAGGTATCTTAATGTCTTTGGTTATGCCTACTATGCCTTAATTCCTAAGGAGCAAAGAAGCAATATTTAAGAAAAGATTAAGAAGTGAATGTTCTTGGGGTACTCAAATACCTCCAAGGGATATCATCTTTATGATGAGGAAAAGAATAATTCATCCTTTCAAGAGATGTAATATTTCTCAAATCCTCCAAGAATGACAAAATTGTTTAGAGATAGCTTGATCATTCGAATAGATCCACTCGTGTAGATATATATCATGAATTTGATAAAGATATTCGAAATATTAAAGGGGGGATCTCTATCTTGGGTTTGTTATCACTCTGTAAATCTTGTTTCGCTGAATAGAAAAATGACAGAGGTAACTGTTTCAACCATCTTTAGAGCTGAGAAACTAGCCAACTCAACTTAGAGAGGGCTCTCTCGTGTCACTTGATATATCTATGGCAATCGGTGGCTAGATTTGGTTTGTTTTGGGGGGGGTTTATCATATAACTGAATAAATGAAGATGAAATTTGGCCTATGGAGTCAGGAATGAAAAATGCATTGTAAAAGCATGAAACTGCCAAGAGGGAAAGGCTAAATGAGGCAATGAGACTGAGTCTATATCTGAAATTTGCAAGGCATCAGAGGAAAAAAGAAACATATAACTTCATTAGAGCATATTTAAAATGAATTCTAAATTGGTTAAGAAGAAATAAACATAGTCTAAATTGTTAAGCCAAAAGCATCGCAATGCTGAATTCCGAGTTTTTATTTTATCCAATTTAGACAGATGGAAGTGTAAATGAAATATAAGATTACAGGAAATACATACTATGAAAGAAAACAAGACTCATCTCACCACCAGTTAGAATCTTTCCATAAACAATCCAAAATCTGCTTATGCATTTATATATTCATTCTAGCCCCAAAATTTACAAAAGTCTTCCTACATAGAGGGCAGGCTCCTCTTTTCTCCATATATTCATATTCATGAGATAATACATATATAGGGGAATTACATGTGGAATTCAAAACGTTTAGACTTCCCCATAATTCTAAAAATAGAGATAAGTTACAAAAATGAATGATTCATAATAGAAATTATCCTATTTTAAAGGGACCGTTAAAAACAGGTTTGTCATGTCTGGGGCCTCCATCTGTCCAAAATTTGTTGGAATGTACTTGATCCTACCTGAGAATTCATTTCATCTTGGCGATTTCTTCTTTCAGAGTGCTCAACCAAGTGAGTTGATTTTCTCCAAGCTCTCCATCATCTCAACTCTGATTTATGTTTTCAGTCCCTTTCTTTGTTTCTTCTTCATAGCCTGTTTGTAGATTTCATCCACGTGTTCATTGATGACTAGGTCCCTCATAATAGGGTTTAATCTAACCCACGACTCTGATTCATTTGCGGGTTCTGTATGGAATTTGGTTGCTAATATATATGCAACCCACCTTTATTTCTCACTTATTGGTAAGCTCGACACATTAGTTGAGAACCTCGTTGCACTGGAAACTGTTCGATGTACATTATCCATATCTTCCAACCTTGCAGAAAGCACAATTTTGTGTCCCTTAAATTTACAAAACTCAAGAAATCGATCCAGCTCTAGATTACTCCACTTATATATGGGACGACGATTTCTAGGAGAAGAATAATGCCACCCATACTTGAATATCGATAGTTATCAAGTTCCAATCATTAATCACTGGCAAGATTATTTGCAGGTACATTGATTTACCATCCTTGGCCAATCCATTTCAAATGATTAGTCTTTGATTTCATTATCTGGTAGTGTTCTCCTGACATTTCATGGTCGTGAAGTACTCGAACAAGTGGCATGCGACGATTTGACCAACCGTCAATTTCCCCTACACGAATCGTTGATTTGACATATTAAAACACGTGACATCAAGGATTTTGAGAAAATGGTTTTAGACAAACCACCTTTCACCCCGATGTATCTCTGAGGGCACCACGCATCTACGACTAACACCATGATGGTTTTCCCAGGCCCACCCTCGATCAATTAAATCTTGCATTGCTTCATAGCCCAGTATGGGTCTCAACCATTGATCTAGGATGCCTCAAGATCAACGGTTCATAGGAATCCCTCCTTCTCTCTCCCACTATATTTTTCCATATTGTTTCCATATATGACCTGAGCCTCCAAACAACGCTATGTCTCTACACCGATTTAGTCACCTTCTAAATTTAAACTCAGATTTGAAGCATCATTGTCATGGTGATAACATAGACTCCAACTGGGGATGTTATCCTCCCTATGAGGTAGAAAATAACTGTAGACCTGGTGCCTTCTTCATTGGGATGCCTTCAAATGTTTGTGGGCATCATGTTTTGTCTTGGAGACTAAATCGTCAAATCTTAAAACTGTCTTTTTATTGGATGCTGAAAAATTATTGTTAGGATCTAACTGCACATACTACTGGAAAATAATTCTTGATCAACAAGCTTATTCTTACACTCCTACCTAGCCTAACTACTGGAAAAGGACCGTCAATCAAGTGAAATCATAATCCAAATGTAGCCAGGATAGCATCCTATCCATCGTTCATTTCTTTTGTACTTATTGTTTTTCAAAAACCCGTCTGCTGATGATTCATTCAAAATTTTATCTATAAGTCCAATTCTAAAAACAATTGAAGGGCCTGGATTGTTCACTTCCTCCAGTAGGATCGCAAATGGATCCTCTAAGATATGAATAAAAAAATCATCACATTTCACTCCTTCCACTATATTTATGTTTTCAAGTGATTCAACTTGTTTATTTTTATCAAAACAATGGCAAAAGTTTTGAGAAATTGGGTAGTAACGATTTATTTCTTCGTAAGGTAACCATGGATGAAGAAACTCATCTAATGTAAAAGGACTCACATTTGATATAGACATTGATATGTTGCAGTCCTCTATTATTGGTGAATTCTGATTATAGACCTTCTCCATATAATATGTCTTGGGATCATGAATCATATGAAAAAGTGTTTCCTTTTCATGAGTCAAGACAGAAGAGTAAGCTTCCCCCATAAGTGTTCCCTCACTTCTTGGAGTCTCCATAGGTGAATTTTCAAAATCTCCACCCATGTTTAGGTTGTTCAGGAATAGGATCACTACGTCATTTTCAAGGGAAGAAAGGCAACCTTGAAATACTTTGCTTTGATGGAAATGTTGTTGAACATATGCATTAATTTTAGGAGAAGGGAAATGACCTTCAACAACAATTTCTTGATTAGATTCTTCTTTAATATCATGATTAAGCACAGGTTCCCACTCCAAATTTTTCAAGTAATGATCCTTCAATGCATGTGAGTGCAGTTGGTGTTATTTAATGATAACGACATTTTCATGTAAAACCATACTACTGTGAATGCAGTCAAAACTCCCCATTTTCTCTGAAGCATCATGATTTTATTTTAACCATTCAAAGGAAGAAAAACATAAGGGGAGAGAATTTTTATCTGTAATCCCATTACTTTCTTTACCTTCAACTTCATGCTTGGATATTTTTTGATTGGAAACGCTACTTTGTTTCAACAGTTCGAATGAGGAAAAACACAATGGAAGGGTTTTGTTACCTGACTGAAAACCTTCTTCATTTTATCCAGTGTCGTCATAAGTTCATTTCTCCAACTTTTGGACTGATGGAAATGCTCACTTTCATCTTTGTCTTTGATCAGTGATGAAATCTCTGAATTGACAAGGTCTTCTACAAAACAAGGAATAGGATCATCAAGTGCATGAGAAGAGTCCTCCAATATCTTGTCAATATGTTTCATTGGTTTGGTGTGATTTTGCATCAGCACAAGTTCGCTTGCTTCAACAATGATTTTAGAATTCTCTCTCAAAAATTTGAATGCAGTGAAGCACAAAGGTAGAGAATTTTCTTCGGTTCATCCAATACTTTTCCCTTTGTAACTGTAATATGCAGGTTGACTTATCTCACTATACTACTAAAAAATAAAGTCTTCAACATTGCAATCCTCCTCATATTTGTCATATACAAGAAAATCATCTATCTATGAGATGTCATCTAAAAGGAACAAGTTAGGTACATCGACCTATTCTTCAACAAACAGATTGGTAATCTCATTCTCTTGACCATCTACAAATGAATATAAAAACCAATCAACCCTTTTCTCATCATGATATGGATTAGCACACCTTCTTTCATCAGGTGGAATATAATTTTTTGCAAAATCATTGGCATAAGAAAAAGCAAGAGGACCTCTGATGTTTTCAATTCTATGTTCAGGATCCCAATCAACCTTTTTCCTCTCATATTCCCTTTCACATTTTTGGGCATTTGGTCCTTCATTTTGAATCTGTTCACATTCTTGGATGTTGTGTTGAATGTCTTGAGCATCATACAACATTTTTTGTAAAGACTTGGATATTATTTCCATAAGAAGGAGAGATGAATCTGGATGGAGGGTAGTTGCAAAATGGAGCATAGCAGTAGCTTCAGGGGGTCGAATTTCTTTGGGTAAATTTTGATAGATACTAGAAAACCTTATGTTGAATACAGAAATAGTTTCATTGTCCTACTTTTCCAAAGCATAAAACTCTCTAAGTTGTAGGTCCAAATACTTCTTATTTCCCCATAACTTTAAAAATATGTCCTTCAATTCCTCCCATGAGATAATTTCCTCTAGTTGCAAATGTTTAAACCAATCTTTGGTGTCTCCTTTCAAAGATTGAGAGAAGGCCCTCATGCAAACATCATCATGTTCAGTCTCAAACAAATCTATAAAATGCTCAAACCTTTGGATGTGCTTCTCATCTAAGATGCCATCAGGTTCCCCATAAAACCTAGGTAGGTACTCATAGTGTTTATGAACGATGTGGGGTATCTTTAAGGGTATGTATCTATGCTGAGTCTTGGAGGGTGTTGGTTCAAGTGTAGGCAATGAAATATCAACCCTAGTTTCGTGAGGCTCATCAACATGGTTATGGTCATTACGTAGCCTAGATGAACTTTCTTTATCAAAATGAGTGATAAAATAAGGGGAAGTTCGTGTAATTTTAAGAGGGGGATATATATTTTCTAGATTGTCGTGGTCATTATTTGCATGTAGTAAAAAAAGAAGAACTTGTCTAGCATTTTTGAGAAGAGACCAGAGACATCTTATAACAAATAAAAAAATGATCTGAAAAAAATCCCATTTTGATCATTTGTTTTCTTTCATAATTCCTTCTCATACCTCAACCAAGGGGCATCATCTTTCAGTGAATCCTCTGAACTGCATTCTGTATTCAAAATTTGAGTGAAGTCGCTAATGGAATATTGGGATATGGATTCCGCATTATGAGTGGAGTCACCATTGATGTTTTGGAAGTTGGAGTCTTCATTGAGAGTGGAGTCGCCAGTGAAAATTCAAATTTTTTGGATTCTTCTACTAGTGGAATCGCCTTCAAACTGATTTTTTGATGTGTGGAGTCACCAGAGTGGGAATACAGCTAATATGTGCCTAATTGTCTATTTCTCTCGGACCTTAGGACTCAACCATGTCATTCTTTCCCAAGGAAAAATTTTCAATTCATCCCCGGCAACGGCACCAGAATGTTAGCACTCTGTAAATTTTGTTTGGCTGAATAGACAAACACCAAAGGTAACTGTTTCAACTATCTTTAGAATTGAGGCACTAGCCATATCAACTCAGGAGGGCTCTCTCGTGTCACTTGATATATCTATGGCAATCGGTGGCTATATTTGATTTGTTTTGGGGGGTTTTTATCAAATAACTGAAGAAATGAAGATAACATTTGGGCTATGGAGTCAGGAATGAAAAATGCATTGTAAAAACATGAAACTACCAAGAGGGAAAGGCTATATAAGGTGATGAGTCTGAGTTTATATCTGAAATTTTCAAGGCATCAAAGGAAAAAAGAAATGTATAACTGCATCATAGCATATTTAAAATGAATTTTGAATTGGTTAAGAAGAAATAAACATAGTCTAAATTGCTAAGCCAAGAGCATCGCAATGATGAGTTCTGGGTTTTTTGTTTATCCAATTTAGATAGATGGAAGTGTAAATGAAATATAAGATTACAGGAAATACATACTATGAAAGAAAACAAGACTCATATCATTTCTAGTTAGAATCTTTCCATAAACAGTCCAAAATCTACTTCTGCATTTATATATTCATTCTAGCCCCAGAATTTACAAAAGTCTTCTTACACAGAGGGAAGGCTCCTCTTTTCTCCATATATTCATATTCTTGAGATAATACATATATAGGGGAATTACTTATGGAATTCAAAATATTTAGACTTGCCCATAATTCTAAAAATAGAGATAAGTTACAAAAAGGAATAATTCATAATAACAATTATCCTATTTTAAAGGGACCATTAGAAATAGATCTTTCATGTCTAGGGCCGCCATCTATCCAAACTTTGCTAGAATGTACTTGATCCTACCTGAGAATTCATTTCATCTTAGCGATTTCTTCTTTCAGAGTTCTCAACCAAGTGATTTTATTTTCTCCAACGCTCTCCATCGTCTCAACTCTGATTTTTGTTTTCAATCGCTTTCCCTGTTTCGTCTTTGTAGCCTACTTGTAGATTTTGTCCACATGTTCATTGATGACTAGGTCCCTCATAACAGGGTTTAATATAACCCCTGACTCTGATTTAGTTATGGGCTCTGTATGGAATTTGGTTACTAATATCTACGCAACCCACCTTTCTTTCTCACTTATTGGTAAGATCGACACATTAGTTGGGAACCCCATTGCACTGGCCACTATTTGATGGACATTATACATATCTTCCAAACTTGCAGAAACCACGATTTTGTCTCCCTTAAATTTACAGAACTCAAGAAATCGATCCAGCTCGAGATTACTCCACTTATGCATGGGACGACGATTTCTGGGAGTAGAAGAATGCCACCCATACTTGAATATCGGTAGTTATCAAGTTCCAATCATTAATCATTGGTAAGATTATTTGCAGGTACATTGATTTACCATGATTAGCCAATCCATTTCAAATGATTAGCCTTTGAGTTCATTATCTGGCGGTGTTCTCCTAACATTGCATGGTCCTGAAGTACTTGAACGAGTGACATGTGACGATTTGACCAGTTGTCGCTTTCCCCTACATGAATAGTTGATTTGACGTATTAGAACACGTGACATCGGGGATTTTATGAAAATGATTTTAGGAAGACCGTCTTTCACCCCGATGTATCTCTGAGGGTAGCATGTGTCTATGAATGACACCATGGTGGTTTTCCCCAGTCCACCCTCGATCAATTAAATCCGGTGCTGCTTCGTTTCCCAATATGGGTCTCAACCGTTGATCCGGGTTGCCTCACGATCAATAGTCTGTAGGACTCCCTCCTTCACGCTCCCACTATATTTTTCCGTATCATCGTCTGTTGGCATAGGGGAAAACCCAAGGTTCAACACTACAACAACGCACCAACAAAACCCTAACTACTGGCCCTTTCGAAAACACCTACAAAGAATATGAAGTCTCATCTGAGGTAGAGGCAGGGCTGGTTGCAGGACTCAGGTGTCTGCAACCTTAGCTGGGATCCAGATCTATGATTACACACTTAAAAAATCACTTAGCATCAATAGCTCACCTAGAATTAACCCTTATATCACTCTACAGATAACACAGAGCATTGCAGTATATACTTAGATCTAAGATGATTCAACACTTAACAATATACAATAGATCGAATTTGGTAGAACAAGCACTTAGCAACTTCATACACATCAAATCTATCATCTATACACATCTAATAAGAACAAAGCATAAGTAAATCTATCTAAACATGTCATAGCACTTAGCAAAAGAGGGAAAGCACATGTAAGTAACAACAGAAAGCATGACACACAGATTTATGTGGCTCACCCCCACCCTGGGGCTATGTCCACCAACTCTTCTTCTTTATTAGCTTTAGTCAATCTGGTTATAGCACAGAGTTATCAAAATCCTACTCTACATAGGACAGGCAATCTGCGCACCTCACCATATCCTCCTTCCTCGAGTAGATCTAGCATAGAGCCTCCTTACAATCTGTGCACTCAACACTTACAACACTTGCACTCATCTCTGCAAGTCAATCACATATATCAATTCTAGCACTAAGCCCTTGGCTAATCTTCTTCTTTACTTACATCACCTAGATATCTATTTATACATTACAAAAGTGGGCCTATGCATGGGTAAACCCACGGGACGACATCCCTTTCCCGTTACATATTCCCAAAAACCCAAAAAGGACCCAAAGTGGGCCGAGATCCCATGATCTCTTCTTCATCTCATGTGCCTCCTTCGACAGGTTTTCGAAGTCCCAAAAATGGTCAAATATGACCAAGTATTCCTCAAAAATTGGGCAAGAGCCAACAAGCCCCGAACACTCACCTGTGACTCGTCCCGAGTCACTCAGGTCTGGGTAACTTTGCCTCAAAGGTATCGAGCTTGGCTCGAGTTGCTTCGAATTGTCTCTGTGCTACTGCTTCTTACTCAGTGAATTCCTGAATAACTGCTTTGCTGATAGGTCCTTCCAGTTGCGACTGTAAGAACTACTTGTTCTAGTACTGTTCCTTGGCCTTCAATTTCTTCAAACAGTAGATAGGTCGCCTCCTAGCTCGGCTAGAGTTTCTGGGTGACTTCCATCACTCTGTTCTGTGTATTAAGAACGAGTTGTTGGGTGGTGCGTTGTTCCTGGGATCTCTTCATCCTCTCGATGGGTGACAGGAGCTTGAGTGTCACCTGTACTATATTTGCATGCTGCTTTGCTTCCTAGAGTTGGGACTCCAATTTCTTCAACTCTGGGTATTTGGATAGTTGTTCATATATCTACATGCTTTCACTACTTAACTGTTTGCATTTTGCAACAAGTGTTTTAATCCTAACGAATGCGCTCTGAATATTCAATTCTCACTGGTCGTGCACTTCTTGTGGGGTACTTGGTATAGTTTGAAGCTCTAATTCCATGACCCTTTGTTGAAGCTGTTGAATAGCTTCAACAAGCTTCATCACTTGACATTCAAAGGGTTCTTCTCTCTCTTTTTATAAGCTAGTGATGGAGTGGAATGCTCATTTAACTGCTTCTTCCATCCTGATCTGCTTTGCGAGTAGTTTATCTTTCTCCTTTTGGATCTTCGCTCTATCTTCTTCAAATTTTTCTTGGAGAGAATCCTTCTCTTAATGCATGGCTCAACATTGTTCTATGATTTCCTCTTGTACTTTCTTTAAGGATTGAGTAACCTTCACTTTCTCTTCCTGTGCGTGTCGAAGGCATAATTCGACTGTATGAACAATCTTGCGGAGTTGAATTGATTCTTCTCCAACTTCTGTTGTTCCTTCTGGCAAAGGTGTAGTAGAAATTGTGTGGCTAGACTAGAGTGTCTACTGCACTTCTTAGAGCCCAATTTCAATCATGTTATATATCTTCTCCTGCTTCGCTTCCTTCTTTTTTGTTATCTTTTCTATGTCTTCATTCATAGTTGCAAGGAGGAAATTGAAGTCAACCGAAGTGAACGTGCTCGTCATCTTAGTTACAGTTTCTTTTGTTTTCTTCTGGGAGGGAGACTTCGGAGGTGACCCTTTTCTCTTATTTTTAACTTTGACTTTGTCTTCTGGTCTTTGTTCGAATTCCTTTAGGTATTCGCCATTACCTCCTTGATCTGGTGTGATGGAATTCATCCTTACAGATCTACTATATACATCCTAAACCTCCTCAGGCTTCTTTGTCTTCTTTGTCTTACTGGGCCTAGGTGTGTCCTGTGCAGGTTTTGGGTTGTTGATGTCTGAAATGTCCACTAGATCTGTTGCAACAAGGAGGTCCACTGACCATTCCTTGGTGATCTCTTCCAGGTCTTCTTCTGTCATCTTATAATAGGACTGAAGTTGTTCCTGGTGCTCATCGGCACATGGAGTTAGGTATATAAAGTGGCGGTCCGCGTTGAACTTTATCATAGGTCGAAACCTTTGTAAAGTGTTTGGGGTTATGCGAGGTTCACCCCCTATGGCTGATTTCAATTGGTTATAATACGTGTGGAAAATTGCATTCAATTGCCATTGCTTGTTCATGTTGGTCAAGTACCACAATGTACTGAGCTTTGTGGCTAGTGGATCAAAGGGGTCGAGGTCCGGGAAGGTTTCACCTTCTGGTAGGTTCCATGAAACAAAATCGATTAGTATTATAAGCCAGCTAAAATGGAATTCATGCCCCTGATCCTTGGCTTCTCTATAGTCAATCTCTAGCTGGTTTACCAGGTACTTCACCCAGTTCATCCATAGTCCCTCTGCGCATTTTCCTATGAGGTAAACTACGAAGCCTGGTACTTGTGTAGGTCGATTCTTACATACCAGCTTTCTTGCGATCAGTTAACATGAGAGGTGCACTGCGCCACTTTCGATAGAGGCTACCTTGTATCCTCGTGTGCCCTTATCTACATTTCCATAAGCTTATTTAATCTTCTATGAAAGAGCGCAGTCTGCGGTCTTTCCAGGGTAGTAATCCTAGGGATCAGGGCCCTACATGCCAAGCCTGGTGATCCTATTGATTAGTTTCATATCAATAGTTATGCAACGGTTTAACCATAGGTATCCTTTGTGGTAACTTGCTAGCAACAATTTTGTAGAAGCATTCACCTCCTGGTGTCTTCCGAAGTGTGGTATTTTCATAATGTTGAGAAAAGTAGACTACGTGAGGTTCATCATCCATTGCTAAGGGAAAATCTTTGAATTATTTCTCTTATTTATTGTCTAGTATTTATACAGGGCGAGCATGTTGTAAACCTTATGGTCCCCCAGGTTGAAGTCGCAAAACTTCAATGATGTAACCTTGTCTTGATCTGTGCGGTAAGTGTGTACTCCTTTCTGTAGATATGCAGTGACTAGGGTGTATTCAAAGTATCTAGGGACACTGTCCCTATTAATCGCACCACTCATTGGGGGTATGTAAGCTAGTAGGATGGATGGCAATAACTTCCTGGAAACAGAACCATTTGTTGGCACAAGGGTAGATCCAGGGTTCAACACTACAACAATGCACTAACAAAACCCTAACTACTGGCCCTTTCGGCAATACCTGCGAAGCAGATGAAGTCTCACTTGAGGTAGAAGCAGGGGTGGTTGCAGGACTCAGGTGTCTGCAACTTTAGCTGGGATCCAGATCTGTGATTACACACTTAATAAAGCACTTAGCATCAATAGTTCACCTAGAATTAACCCTTATATCACTCTGCATATAACACATAGCATTGCAGTATATACTTAGATTTAAGATGATTCAACACTTAGTAGCATACAACAGACTAGATCTGGTAGACCAAGCACTTAGCAACTTCATACACATCAAATCTATCATCTATACATGTCTAATAAGCACAAAGCATAAATAAATCTATCTAAACATGCCATAGCACTTAGCAAGAGAGGGAAAACACATGTAAGTAACAACACAAAGCATGCCACATAGATTAACGTGGTTCACTCCCACCCTGGGGCTACATCCACCAATTCTTCTTCTTTATTAGCTTTAGTCAATCTGATTACAGAACAGAGTTATCAAAATCCTACTCCACATATGACAGGAGATTTGTGCACACCTCGCCAGATCCTCCTTCCTCAAGTAGATCTAGCACAAAGCCTCCTTAGAATCTATGCACTCAGCACTTACAACACTTGCACTTAGCTCTGCAAGTCCATCACATAGATCAATTCTAGCACTAATCCCTTGGCTAATCTTCTTCTTTACTTACATCGCCTAGATATCTATTTATACATTACAAAAGTGGGCCTAAGCATGGTTAAACCCACGGGATGACATCCCTTTCCTGTTACATATTCCCAAAAATTGAAAAAGAACCCAAAGTGGGCTGAGATCCCGTGATATCTTCTTAGTCTTGCACGCCTCCTTCGACAGGCTATCGAAGTCCCAAAAATAGTCAAATATGACCAAGTATTCATCAAAACTTGGTGAAGGGCCAACATCACCATATATGACCTGAGCCTCCAAACAATGCCATGTCTCTACACTAATTCAGTCACCTGCTAAATTTAAACTCATATTTGAAGCATGATTGTCATGGTGATAACAAGGTCAATATATCAAATCTTATTTTATTTTGAAGCACCATGTAATACCCTTGGTCAATCCCTGGTGTAATTGTATGTATGGTTTATAGGTTGGTGAGATAGGATATTGTAGACTAGAGTGCCTATCTGATTATTAGGATGGAGAGTATGGATTGCTAAAGGTTAGCGTGTCTATTATTTTTATTTTTAATCATACTTATATATTAATAAAACTACAAAATTGTTGTAGACCAACCAACAAAAGAGTATGGGGGGCTAAAATCCACTCGAAAGGGTAAGGGGGATAGAATTCTAAGGTTAAGGGACCAATTCAAGGGACTTAGGCTTAGGAATAAAATAATATTATTTGATCTGGGATCTTTTCATCCGGTGACTTATTAAAGAATTGTATTAAATGAGCATAAACTAAAGTACACCATAAAGAAGGAAAATATCAAAAAAAAAGAGACATAAGTATGAAATATGAATGCAAAAAATTGATAACAGAGTTCATCGCTAGTGGACTATGTCTCCGAGTTCTGCTCTCAAATGGGTAGGCCCTTTTATTAACTCCACAAAAGAATTGGGAAAAACACATAAGTATACCTCATTCCAGAGTTACACTATAGAATCTTTGCTTAGATCAGAAAACAAACATCACCACTGCATTTGTGGCATCAAATTACCTAAAAATGACTGTCTCCATGCCTCGATCCAAGTCTGGCACTTTTGGACCCAAGAAAAATCTCACCTCGGTTTTCATGCATGCACCTACAATTAATGGATGGAAACATTTCTCTAAATGTGTGCCCTTCCTGTATGGCCTTTCCCTTGGTTCTTCTCCCTCATACACTAGCTGAAACCCCCTTTTTATAATATAATGTGGTGGTTGTGTAATAACGGGTTTGTTGACAAAATGATTAGGGGATGCTATATTAAGGCTTTGGTTGGAGGAGGTCCTGGGGTCGAACTCGTGGGCCTCCGTTTAGTTTTGTGTATCATTTGGAGGTTGGATATATTTGGCAGAGGTTTGAAATCCCATAACTTGTGGAAGCCCGAAGCAATAGTTGTAGAGCATGCAAATCTTGCAATCGATATATACCATTTGTTGGAGTGTGGTCGCATGAATTAGCACATAACCAAGGGATGGGCCGAGGGCCTAGCCCTTTCCCCCCCCCACATAGAAAATTATTAAATTAAATATATTTTTTCCATACAATGAATAAGGACTATGTAATGGCATGTTGTCTATCGTGGAGTGTAAGGCCTTTGTGCTAGGAAGTAAGGAGTTTAACTCTTGTCGACTCCAATATAGATTTTAATGAATTTTACTATAAGAGAAAAATGGGGGGTTTCCACATAGAAACCTCTCATTGGTTTTCCTTTGTCATGTGTCAACTGGAGACTGGAACACATAATCTACAACATGTACCTATAAGAATCTGCCACGTATACCTGTAACATTGTGCCATATCTCCTGTAAAGATTGTTGAAGAAACGATACGAAATAATCTTACTCAATCATTTTCAGATCTTGCTTGGCTAAGGAAAGATAGACGGGAATATCGCCCTATGTTTATAGCCTCAAAATGTGTTTCCTAATCCACAAGTATTAGTTACAAGTGCTTCGGCTAATTTTTTATAATAAAAGATTGTTGTAAAATTCAATATCTTTATATAATTTTCTGAATATAACAGTTGCAAAATTAAATATGGAGACAAAATAAAAAATATCAATTCACAATTTAAAACAGATGAGACATAATAGAAATCTCTTATTTCATTCCAATAAATCAAAAGAATCGTTATCTTTACAAAAATCCCTAAGGAAGTTTGGACCAAAGTCAAACTTATATGTCCCTGATGAAAACCATACAAAAGGACATCTCATAAAAAGTAAAAAACTAAACATTAAAAGATGGATCTGCTTGCCACAGATTGCTTCCCACACAACTCTTCACAATACCATTTATTAGTCATGAAATTTAATTCATAAATAGACAAGTCTACACAGACTATCAAAGATAGATGAACATCTATGAACAACAAGTTTCTGAATGATGTAATCCAGCCTTGAATCTTGTTGTCTACAATAGGATCCTACTATCATAAAAGAGAATTAGGCTTTCAATGAATTAATGAAGGAATGAAAACTAAACTATCTCAATAAAACTCAAGAGCATACCTTAGTATGCATTCTCCTTCTATTCTCCTCTTGTTCCTCCTTCTCGTTTTACCTTTAAGAAATCAAAATTAGTTGAAGTAGTTAAACTACCTCTTTTAGTTAAGTTAACTAAAACTCTACTAACTTTTAATTTAGGGGAATAATTAATATAATAATAATAAGGGTCTTAATAAATAATAACTAGTAGCTGGGACCCCTTGTGACTCCCTTTAGTTTCTTAACAAAAATAAACACAACTAGTCAATCAATCAAACACATCCTTTCTTGTGGCTCCCATCATCATTCTCATAATTTGAAAATTAATATCAATGATATTTTAAACCATATCCAAAATATCCAAAAATAGTGTGTTGTCCAAAAACTTCAACAGTCAATTGTTGTCAACAATCAATAAATAAATACACTCAAAAACCATATTTTCCACTTTGGGAGGAAATTTTCCCTTTGTTTCTATTGTCTCCCTTTGATTTCTATGAATTGGCCTTAGGCTGTGTGGATCCTTTAGGCATGATCTCACTGATAACATGAGAGAAAGAATCTCTCAAGTGCATGCAGGATGAAACGGATTTGGTGGAATCACTTGAGGAAGAGGAGCGGGAAACATCAACTTTTCCTTTATCATGGTGTTGATGGGCGAAAAGGACCATCCGTCAACTGAGAGAGTGGAACTGGTCCGGGGTTGTCTAATAACCCAAGCCATTTGGGATGAACCACCCTGATGGGTTTAGCGGCTCCGTTAGCCGATCTAAGGTCCTAAATAAAACAAAAAGAAAACTAAACTAACTAATCTAACTAATCTAACTAAAAAACAAATAAAACAAACTAATAAACTACTCTAACTAAAACTAACTATTAAACAAACTAAACTAAAAATAATTATTAAAACAAACTAAACTAATCTAACTAACTATATATACAAACTACTAACTTATACTATACTAACTCTAACTACTAAATCAAATATAACTTATTCACAAAATGTACAATATCCACAATTTACAAATTTAAATAAAATATGAAAAACTCGTTAATATTCTGCCCTAAGACAACAAGAGATATTTTTTGTTGATTTTATATTTTTATGAACAAGAAATAAGACAAAACTAACTAAACTAAACAACTAATATACTAATTCTAACTACAAATATAAACATATACCTCACTACACTACTAATAAATATACTAAACAAATAAATAACAAACCGACTTGGAAACGCTCCAGGTTTGTCATGTGTACGATGATCTTCTAAGCTGATCGAAGGAAGGAAACCCGCACCGAATAATCCAGGAGCTTCTCGTAAATGATACACTGCAGTGCTCTACAAGTTTGATTACATGACAAACAAGACATAAAAATAACAACAATCTTATAATTTATAAATCTCTGCAATTAGATAAACCTGTATGCAAAGATCTATACATAATAATTCAATTGATGAAGAAGAGAAATCTGTCATTCATAAAATGAACCAAGTAATTGCTGTGTTTTAAATGTTGAAAGAAGTCAGACATGGAACATATTAATTAACTCATATCAGTTTGCAAAATACTAAGATAGCTAAAGTAGTCATTAATCAAGTGCAAATTGATAAGCATAAACATGAAACAAAAGATTGATATTATGAAAAGCAAAAGTTGTAGAAAAACATCAACTTCTGTCTCTGTTTGTATTAGAAATCCATATCCTTGTTCTCCCACGAATGAGGATGATTATTACAAAAAATAATAAGTATTTATAAGTTTTTCCACAGGGTAAAGCCTCCCTGTGGAAGTTATAAAACTGTTTACATAAAATCTGGGAAGATATCCCAAAATTGACTAAACTAGGAAACTAAAATAAAACTAAAACATCCAAATATCCTCTAGACTGTCCATCAAGTCCCATGCAATTCGAATTCACCTGAAAAGGGTCCAAAATAGACAAGTTAGAAGGATCTTTTATTAATAAAATAATAAAAATCTAATTCTATATACTAGCTACAGAATCATGTGATTATGTAGCTAGTCTAAATAAGGCATAGAATCAACATTAAAATCAATTGAAAATCCTTTAAAGATTTCAATTTAATTGACATCCAATAGCCATTTGAAAATGAATCATTTAATTTGAGTTTGTTATGTTATTCGAAATCAGACAGGATCCAAATCAATTAAATAACTACAGAGATAGGCATACTCTGTTTTGCTTGTTACCACAAAGTCGGGTGACAAAATTATGTGGAACAGAAATGTAATCGTTTCATAAAAAAATGAATTCAACATAATCCAAAAAAAATCGTAAGCAACTGTTATGCTACCTTGTCAACAGGAAGTATGATTTCGACAAGATCATTTTCGAATCATTATAACTGTGTCGAAATAGCAAATGATTCATGCCATGCATAGATCAATTCAAACTAGTGTGAAAATCAATTCAAATAAAATTGTAACAGGTTCGATTGATTAGCAACAGAATTCATAATTTGTTATTGCAAATTGGGCAAACGGGATTGATTGACTTTGATCAAAATTGTTCATTTGACAATGAATTATAATCGGATTTGGCAAAAATAACGAACGTTGATCAATTTGTTTTTACAAATCAAAATCAAACAGAGCATTCATTTATGATACAAATCTAACTCATGGAAATGATCGAACTAACAGAACCCAATCAAATGAATCAATCGGATGGGGTTTAGCATAGGTATCATGAATCAAATCCATTCCATGATTCGGGCGCATTTACACAGGCTTAAATGAGAACCTTGTTTTTACAAAAACAGAGTCGTTCTTTCCAAATTAAACAGAGTGGTATTCCCGATTTGGAAAATTATGTGACACAACATATCGTAACAACCAAACTCATTGAAATTGTTTACCAATCAGAGCATCCGAACCATAACGAAATCAAATCCAATCATGATCGTATTCTAATCTGAGCATGAAAAAATTCCTGTTCCGAGTAGATACCAAACCAATTCAATTGAAAGAAAAACATCCATTTCATTAACTCAATCAGACACACGATCAAATCAAATCAAAACTAAAATCATTCAAATCTAATAAAAATCTATCAAAGGATAAACTGGGAATGATTAACTCATGAATCTAAAACAAAATTCCATTTAATTTTAGAAAGGATAAATGTATACAGAATGAATGTCGTTATATCAGAGCCAATTCGAAATATAACAGAGCTATCCAAGAAACACATTTGACCCATTATATTAATTTTGTTTATTCACAAAACTAAAATGATATCAAAATCATACCTGTACAGTGATGAGACGGCTTGATCATGCCAATTTAGAGTTGATTACAGTTGTGGCCGATTCAACATTCTTGAAAAGGATGGATCCTATTGTCTTCTGCTTCTTATCAGTTGCTTGGAGCTGGTCTCGTTGATTGGTCAATACTGCAATTTGATCTTCCAGTGATTGAATTTTCGATTGGAGCAGGGGAACATCAATGTAGTACCATTCCAACCATAACTTGTATTGGTCACAGGAAGGTTGTTCGGGTTTCATAAGAGCGGGCAAGGGTTTGGACATATGGCTGAGGGTTTCGCTAGACAATTTAATACCAGGGTAGCCAGGATTATCTTTTAGGCAAGGGGGAAGATTTGTCACAAAATCATAAAGTGGTTCAGGACATAAACCCTACGAGTAAGGATACTCATCGGCTAAAAAATGTTCTATGTCCGAGTTGGAATCCTCACTAAGGATTATAGGCTTTGACTCAACAGAGGGTTTAGGTTTGGTTCTAGCCATCCTTGAAATGATCCTAGCATTCTTTTTACCCTTGGCATTAGTAGTAAGGTTTGCCTTGGGATTTTTGCTCGGGGTTTTTTTAATAGTCTCAGCATTCTCAGTTCCAACGTTAGGTAAGTCAATAGGAGGGTAGATCGACAGCTTAGGAGCAGGAAATAGGATATGAAAGGGCACAGGCGGCTCAGTCTTGGCTTTAGTCACCACAGGCTTGTCAACCTGTGTAGGGTTTGTGTCATCGAAACCATTACAAGCGATGAAATCTCTCCAGCTATCATCGTGCAATCTCAAATGATAAACAACGATAAGTTTAATGAGCCCATAGTGGAATAAGCTACTGTCAGCCTTATGCCTTTTAAACCGTTTCGACATTTTATATAGGCTACGATGAAAGTAAAAGGGAAAATTCAACGGGTATCCCATAAAATTCATTAGCAAACGCAGGTGGTAGAGAAACACAAGTCCGTATCGACCTTCACAGGTCACGAACTATTTCATTATCATCAAAGTATCATGCCATCGTGGTTTAAGTGCAGAGATGGGCATACCTATGTCACTTTGTTCGAGAGGAACATCAGTGTCCATGGAACCTCCTCGACCTTACAATTTTTGAACCAACGCTAGCCTGTAGCAGGTAAGCCTGTAGCAGAACTGATAAATTCCTCATCGATTTCCAACTGTATATCGCCCACCTTGGCTCTACATCCATTGAAGGTCATAGAAAACTCTCGTGCCACAACTAGATTAAAACCCTCAAATCGTTTCACGAAGAAAATCCATCTGTTATCCTCCATGTCTTTATGGGCATTGTCAAACATTAACAAGGCTTGGTTGTCATTTGGCTCAATTCTCACGACTGGTGCCATGGAGCCGAGCACATGGTAAGTCCAGGGTTTGGGTCACAACACACACAGGAGCATAGCTACCCGAGCTAACATAAGTGAACGGTGATAAGGGGTAGGCATAAATTCCATCGTGTGAAGGTGGTGGAGTTTATCTCTACGATGCATAACAATTATTGTCAAAGTACAACCGCCTATTTTCAGCTATTATACCCACTATAGCATAGTTTAGTACTGATGTCATTTGCCCAACCAATGAACCAACTGGTAATTGTATAAACCAATGCGCAATCAACGTTATACCAAAGTTTCAAACCATCAATCATTTAATTTGAAACCAAAACCCAATGTTTTAACCATGTGCCAATGTATCCACTCATATCAATCATTTAACCAATGTGCGAATGTGTTTTTATAATCACCATACCAATAGTTACGAAAACATTTACATAGGGATTATATCAAAAGAAATATATAACATAAAATTTTATCATAACCCCTATGAATTTTCATGAAACCAAAGGTCAAGTAGGTCGAATAAAATGCAAGTCCAAATGACAATGCATTACAAACTCAATGGCACCAAGTCACTCAATCAATACAAAAATTTCCAATGAGTATAGTTCGAAGGTTTTGCCAGCTGCATAACGATAAGTAAAAAGTAAGTGCAATATGCATATTGACAAAAGAGATAATGGCAGTTCATATAATGATCGACATGTGACTTCGAAAGACTAATTTTTCACACTTACAGTCGTGAAAACAAAATGAAGGCAAATGTGCAAATGTTGCAAAAAATGAAAATGTCGTTTATTTGAATATTGCGACGAAAAATTGATGTTTGCAAAACATTGGTGTAGGCAGCTTATAAGACATGAAAAAATGTGAATTGGCTGCCAACAATGGTGACACAATGGTAGAAGAAGTTATCTCTGCCAAAATGAAAAAATTCAGATTAGGACAGCGAAGATAATTTCAACTCAAAAATAACAACCGAAAAATTGTATAAACATCCTCATTAACCAATTATTCCAGCAGTGTTTTAAAAGATGAAAACTGATAATAATCTTAAGATTAGAAAGTCATGATATTGAAGATAAAATCTCCAATACTATTGGCAAAGCTACTACTGCCAGCAGGCGTCCATAGCCTCGACAGGGTTTTCATTTAACCCACTCTGACATTTGTATCCTGCCAAGAAGTTCTAGATCAGAATAAAGGACATTAAAGAGGTTTCTTTTTTGCAAATTTTCATATACCCGACATTGCTTCACTGCCAGCAGGCCCATTCAATACCCCAGTGAAGTTGTCTTCATGCCATGCATGCATTTACCCACTGCCAGCGGACTTTTTCAGTATCCCAGCGGGTTTACAAGCACTTCCCACAACTCTTATTCATAATTTTTTTTTTTTTTCATAGATATATAGCTGAGCGGGGTGACGCTGAAAATCTTGATATTTTAACATATTTTTTCAGACCTCATCAGAATTTTTTAGAACCATCCTTTATTTAGATCCAGAGATGTTTTATTTACAAAAACAGCTTCCTAAGACAGGGAGACATCTTCTGAGTCATTCCTTTACAGAAAAGGGACAGCGTAAAAAGATAATAGATGATCATGATAAGCTTTGCTCAGAGATCAAAATCAGTCAACTCCTTTCAAACAACAGATTTTTCCAACATAGATATAAATTTCAGAAATATGCCATTGATGTTTGTACAAATTTTTCAGAAGTTATTTCAGCAAAGAAAATTTTCTATCGTCTTTGTCTGAATAGCTCGGTGTATAGGTATGTTAATTTTTCAAAAACACAAACTGATAAATTCAAATAAAAATAAAAAACAGAAAGCAAACGAAAACGCAAACAAAAATAAAATATTTACATAATATACAAGGGTAGTTATCAAGCAAAGTATCTCTTCAGGGCTTGGCCATTCACCGGATAGGTGTCAAGCTACCCTTCAAGATTATGCAATATCAAATAACTAGGACCCAACTTTTCAGCAATTAAAAATGGTCCAAGCCATAAGTTTTGGAATTTAGTGTGTTCTCCCTTTCCCTCATGCGGTTTATCCCACTTCAAGACGAGATCACCTAATTCAAAATTCCTATCAGAAGCAGAATTAGAATCGAACCAACTTTTAACCAAATGTTGATTTTGATCTAAATTATGTTTAGCTTGAGCCCTTACTTCTTCTAGCTTCATCAAAGCATTAATTCGGTTTTCTAGAGGGGGAAAATCTTCTTCTTGAATTTTCTATGACAACTGAAGCGAAGGAAGAAGAATATGAGGTGGCAGAATCGCTTCTCTGCCATAAACAAGAAAAAAGGGGGAGTTACCTACAACATCTTTTGGCATTACCCTATCATCCCACAATGCATTTAGCAGCGCATTGTGCCAATTCTTCTGATTTTCAGCCACCGTTCTCTTGATAATTTTGATCAAGTTCTTGTTCGTTGATTCTGCCAATCCGTTTCCCTGGGGGTAATAGCTAGCAGAATAATTCAGCTTAATTCCTTTTTCCAAAGAAAACTCGCTCATCTCAAGAGAGGAAAAGTAAGAAGCATTATCGAAAACAAAACAGTCAGGGATACCGAAACGAGTGATGATATTCGAATTTAGAAAGGCAATTACCTGACTGGTGTTGACAGTTCTTAATGCAACAGCTTCAGAACATCAGGTAAAGTAATCTATGGTTGTCAAAATAAACTTGTGTTGTTGTGAATATGGGGGTTTGATTGGACCTATGATGTCAAGGCCCCACTGCTGAAAAGGAGAATCGACTGAAACGGGCTGCAAAGGAAAGGCTGGTTTTTGTAATCGCCCTGATGCTTTCTGACAGATGATACATTTATGACACAAGACATGGGCGTCTTTAAAAAGAGTAGGCCAGTAATAATCAGATCTTAAAACTTTATGAGCAGTGGTGTCACCACCAAAATGACCACCAACTTCTCCTACATGCAACTCGAGCAAGACTTTTTTTGCTTCGTCTTTTTCAAGACAACGCATCAGTACGCTGTCAAAACTCTGACGAAACAGGATACCGTTGATCAAATGAAAGGAGACAGACTTTAACCTCAATTCTCTTCTCTTAGGGGGGTCTAAGTGATGGGGTGCTAACCCATGTTCAAGACAGAATCGAATATCATTATACCAAGGACTAACAAGGTTTTGTGCACAACAGATTAGACTTTGATTGCTTTGTCCTGGGTTTGACGTATCACTTTCTTCTTGCTATCCTATTTATGAATCAACAACTAACTTACATAACCCTTGGCCTCTCACAATCTGAGCTGGGGTGATTTATAAGTCATACTCCTGCAAGGAGGTGACCCAGTTGGCTCTCTTTTCTCCTAGTTCCTTTTGCACTAATAGGTTCCTTACGGTTGGGTAGGGGACAATGACTTTCGTCCTTGACTTCAAAAGATAGGACCAGAAGTGTTTAACTACTTTGAAAATAGCGTAGGCTTTCCGATCTACCACTGGATAGTTAAGTTCAGCACCTTTGAAAACAGATCTCATAAAGGCGATGGGTACTTCGTGGTTCTCGACATTCTTCTGAGTTAGGACGGTGGCATAGGAACAGTAAGAAGCAAAAGTGTAGAGCGTAAAGTCTTATGAAAAATCTGGGCTCATGAGAGACGGAGCGTCTATTATGGCCTTCTTTATTGCATTAAAATATTGGTTTTCTAAGGGCCCCCAGTGATATTGGGTGTCTTTCTTAATCAAGTTCTGCAAGGGTCTGACCATTTCGGAGAAGCTAGGGATGAATCTTCTCACGAAGTTAATCTGGCCTAAGAAAGACTGCATAGATTTTTTGGAAGTAGGAGGGGGAAGTTTCACGATAACTTGTGTCCTTTCGGGGTCAATAATCATTCCCTCACTAGACACAATGAATCCTAGGAGTTTACCCTACTCTACTACAAAGATGTTCTTTTTGGGGTTTAGGGAGATGCCGTATTTACGACATCGCAGTAGGACGGCTCGTAAGTGAGCTAGATGATAGTCTTTGTTTTTAGAATATACAGTCAAATCATCTAAGTAAACTACAACAAACTGATTGATTAAGCCTCAAAAAGCGATGTCCATCGCTCTCTGAAAAGTGGCACCGGCATTAATCAATCCAAAAGGCATTTTGCGATAAGCATAAGTTCCCCACAGAGTACGGAAAGTAGTTTTGAGTTGGTCTGGTGGAGACATCAGGACTTCGTTGTATCTAGAATAACCATCTAGTAAAGATATCCTCTCGGAACCAGATACATGTTGAAGGATCTATTCCATGGGTGGGATAGGATAGTTGTCTTTATCAGACGCTCTATTGAGGTTTCGGAAATCGACGTAGAGTCGGATTTTCCCATTTTTCTTCCGAACTGGGACAAGGTTATAAACCCATTGAGTGTGCCTAACAGGAAAAATTATTTTAGCATTAAGGAGCTTATTCAATTCTTTTTGAACAGTCGGTTCAAGTTTAGGGTGCATTTTCCTCAGTTTTTGTTGAAAGGGTAAGGTTTGGGGTTTCATCGGGATGACATGATGAATGATATTGGGATCGAAAGTTTTAAGATCATCATACGTCCAAGCAAAGACATCCTTAAATTATTTAAATAATTTAACAAATGCATCTTTTTCTTGTCCAGAACATCCCAATCCTAGGTTAATGCAATGAGGATTTTCATTAGTTCCTAATTTTACGTTTTCATAAGATAATGAGGAACTATTGGTTTTACAATTGATCGTCTTTTTAAATTTATCTTCAAAATCATAAAACTTCTCTAATCTAACTATAGATTTGGGTATGGAATTTATCGTGTCCGATAAAGCTTCAGGAGTTTTCGGATCAGGTATTACCATAAAATCATGCAAATTGTCGTCATGTGTGCGTTCATCTATCACCGCGCCTTGAAAGGTTTCTTCCATGTGCAGAAAGTTGATGATATGCTGATTGTCATCAAAGAATCTCCAGTTCGTGATATTGTCAGGAACAGATGGTCAAAACAATAGCTCGACAGAGAATGCGTCTGGAGACAAGCCTTCTGCAGGAAGAAGTTTAGAAGCTACATTAGCTAATAGATCTACTTCAACATTATTTAATCTAGGAATGGAATTTATATTGAAAGAGGAAACTTTATTCATTAAATTCCATACCTCAGACTGATAGCTCTTGAGATGCGGAGAAAGACAGTGGATAGAATCTCTTACCTATCTAACCACTATTTCAGAGTCGCCAAATACAACCAGGTTTTGAATGTTCATATCCAGAGCTTTTCTGAGACCTTGCAGTAAAGCCTCATATTCTGCAGTATTATTAGTACATTCAAACTCCAACCTACATGTTATCAATATTTTGTTACCTGTCGGATCGATAATGATGCAGCCTGCTCCAGCTCCTTCTTTGGACTTTGACCCTTTGAAATATAGAGACCAAATTTGATTTCCATCAGGCACATGGGATCGTTGCATAGAAGCTGTTGGTTGCATATATGCTACAATCTCGGACTGTTGTTCTGCATTGATGATAGGTGAAGCCTCGACCATGAAGTTGTCGAAGAAGGTGTCCATCCCTTGGACTTCAGGTGAATTAGCAGAGGGTGTATATGGTTTGTTGGGATCGTTGAAATCTGTGACCGTGAACTTAAGGTAGCATTCACGATTCACCTTTATTCTATTAGGCTTGTCATGGTCTGGAAGCCATAGATGAGACCAATTTGTCGAGAAATAACCATGTAGCTGTTCTGACCATTCCCTGCTAAAAAAAAAACCATACACTTCCGGAATATCCACAACAATTATATCAATAACTTGATGAACCTTGGGGTTAGACGATAATTTAATAAGCACATTCTTTAGTTCGCCTATAGCTTTGACATTTTTCCGATCAAGTTGTATGATTTTTAAAGTAGAGGGTTCAATTTCAGCATTAATCTTCTGGCACACAAACCAAGGCATCACATTGGATGATGCTCCTGAGTCTACCATACAATTGTGCATGTTTCTATTAAAGATCTCGAAAGTCAATAGGAAAGGAGGTACATTTTTGTGAGTACTAAGAGTAGTAGCTTGTGGCTTTTTACTCACTGTTTCTAAAGTTACTTTATCTACATTATTTACATTATTTATATTACTTACAGGAAGGCTTCCTTTATCTTGAGGATCAGGGTTATTTTTAGTGGAAGTCTTCTAAGGGACTTTGTTCTGCACAACCTTGTTACCACTTGAATTACCATTCTTTCCGTTCTCTGAAATATTTTGCAACATTTTTTGAAGTAGAAATGGAAACTTCAATAACTCATAAATAGAAATGTTAGCCCTTAATTTTTTAAGATCTTCAACGACATCATAATCTAAGTTGGGGTTCACATTGCTTTGTTTAGTCTCTACTGATTTAGATTGATTTGGAGGCGAAGTTGTAGTGTTTTCGGTAGAAGGTTTGTTTGTTGTCTTACTCCTAGTATCATAAGGGTGAACTGTCTCGAAATTAGCTTGAAAGATGCTATCCGAGAAGTGTCCAAAGATGTTTGGAGAAGACTCTTCTTCTTGAACTGTTTCTTGTTCAGCTACCTCCTGAGGGATTTTAGGGGGCATCAAGTTATCTTGGGCCTCTAGAATTTTTTGAAGGGTGCATTGCAGACTTTCTAGATTTAGGCCTTCAGTGGTTGGATTAGGTCGGTTGGTAGGAAAAGGATTTCAGAAAGGGGGTTTGTAAGGTCCTTTGCTTGAGGAAGCTTCTTTAGTCGACGTTTTTAAGTCGATAACTTGATTTGACAGTTTTTGAACAACTTTAGTTAAGTTTTCTAAATCAAAGTTTTCAGGTTGCGTTTTACTTTGAGTGGGTCTGGGAAGGATTTCAATCTTCTTTTTGGAAGAAGAGCTAGTCTCAGTTTCATTGCTAGAAGAGTCTTTAAGACTAAGTATGTCTTTTTCAATCTAGCTGGCCTCTTCGAAGGCCTCTAACAACGTGGCTTTCTTAGATCGTTTAACCCTAATAGCTATGCTTTGATGTAAAGCTTTAGTGTAGTAAGCTATTATAAGACTCTCGGCAGGCATGGAATCTGCAGGGATTTGGTTTTTAAGTGTTAAGAATCTTTGATTAAAGTCTTTAACTTTTTCTTTTGGGTTCATTTTTAATCTAGAAATATCCATGACTAGGACTTCTGGAGGTTTACCATCTCCGAACTTTTCCAAAAATCATAACTCAAACTTTTCCCAAGACACGATGGTATGGGGTTGTTGGGAAAAGTACCAAGTGGATGCATTACCCTCGAAAGTATAAGGGAACAACCTACAAACAACGTCTTCATGTTCAACGTTGCAGATTCTTATGGCTAACATAAATTTCTTAATGTGATCTTCAATGATCTGTTTTGAGTCAGGATCAAACTTGGGAAGCCATTTCTCTGGGTGTTTAGGTAAAGGGTGCTAGGCTCCAGGTACAACTACAACATCCCGATCAAGCCAGGGTCTTACAGGGTTGTTCTGATTTTCCATTGGTGTATTGGGTGTGGAAGGATGAGAAGGGGAATCACCTTCATCAGAGGAATCTCCTCCAGAAGAGGAAGAAGATGATGGAGGTGGTGAAGGAGGTATCCCAGATCCTCCTACAGTAGGATTTAAGATTGGATCTGTGAGATTCATAGTGAGGTTAGTGTCACCTAATTGTTCTTTGATATCAGAGAAATCCAAAGGTTTTCCCCATGGTCGGTTTGGTTGCCTAAGATGAGCTAAGGCACTATGTGTTTTAATAAGAGATTGGTGGACAATCTCGTGTATGTCACCACCTGTAGGATTAGGGGTTGTTGGCTCAACTGTGATCTGTGGATCGTCGGTTGAAGTAGTTGTTGTTTGAAGGGGAATGTTATCATGTGAACATCTTCTAGTCACTATAGGTGAGCAATTAGGGGGGGGAGGAGTCTTGTGACCGCCTCGTGCCATTAATTAAGTTTAGGCCCTCCTTCTAGCGCCATTTGTTGATGGGCGAAAATGACCGTCCATCAACTGAGAGAGTGGAATCGGTCCGGGTTTGTCTAATAAACCAAGCCGTTTGGGATGAACCACCCTGATGGGTTTAGCGGCTCCATTAGCCAATCTAAGGTCCTAAATAAAACAAAAAGAAAACTAAACTAACTAATATAACTAATCTAACTAAAAAACAAATAAAACAAACTAATAAACTACTCTAACTAAAACTAACTATTAAACAAACTAAACTAAAAATAATTATTAAAACAAACTAAACTAATCTAACTAACTATATATACAAACTACTAACTTATACTATACTAACTCTAACTACTAAGTGAAATATAACTTATTCACAAAATGTACAATATCCACGATTTACAGATTTAAATAAAATCTGAAAAACTCGTTAATATTCTGCCCTAAGACAGCAAGAGATATTTTTTGTTAATTTTATATTTTTATGAACAAGAAATAAAACAAAACTAAATAAACTAAACAACTAATATACTAATTCTAACTATAAATCTAAACATATACCTCACTACACTACTAATAAATATACTAAACAAATAAATAACAAACTGACCTGGAAACGCTCCAGGTTTATCCTGTGTATGATGATCTTCTAAGCTGATCGGAGGGAGGAAACCCACACCGAATAATCTAGGAGATTCTCGTAAACGATCTGCTGCAGTGCTCTACAAGTTTGATTACAGGCCAAACAAGACATAAAAATAACAACAATCTTATAATTTATAAATCTCTGCAATTAGATAAACCTATATGCAAAGATCTATACATAATAATTCAATTGATGAAGAAGAGAAATCTGTCATTCATAAACTGAACCAAGTAATTGCTTTGTTTTAAATGTTGAAAGAAGTCAGACATGGATCATATTAATTAAATCATATCAGTTTGAAAAGACTAAGATAGCTAAAGTAGTCATTAATCAAGTGCAAATTGATAAGCATAAACATGAAACAAAAGATTGATATTATGAAAAGCAAAAGTTGTAGTAGAACATCAACTTCTGTCTCTGTTTGTATTAGAAATCCATATCCTTGTTCTCCCATGAATGAGGATGATTATTACAAAAAATAATAAGTATTTATAAGTTTTTCCACAGGGTAAAACCTCCCTGTGGAAGTTATAAAACTGTTTACATAAAATCTGGGAAGATATCCCAAAATTGACTAAACTAGGAAACTAAAATAAAACTAAAACATCCAAATATCCTCTAGACTGTCCATCAAGTCCAATGCAATTCGAATTCACCTGAAAAGGGTCCAAAATAGACAAGTTAGAAGGATCTTTTATTAATAAAATAATAAAAATCTAATTCTATAGACTAGCTACAGAATCATCAGATTCTGTAGCTGGTCTAAATAAGGCACAGAATCAGCATTAAAATCAATTGAAAATCCTTTAAAGATTTCAATTTAATTGACATCCAATAGCCATTTGAAAACGAATTATTTAATTTGAGTTTGTTATGCTATTCGAAATCAGACAGGATCCAAATCAATTAAATAACTACAGAGATAGGCATACTCTGTTTTGTTTGTTACCACAACGTCGGGTGACAAAATTATGTGGAACAACAATGCAAATGTTTCATAACAAATTGAATTCAACATAATCCAAAACAAATCGTAAGAAACTGTTACGCTACCTTGTCAACAGGAAGTATGAATTCGACAAGATCATTTTCAAATCATTATAACTGTGTCGACATAGAAAACGATTCATGCCACGATTAGATCAATTCAAACTGGTGCGAAAATCAATTCAAATAAAATCATAACAGGATCGATTGATTAGCAACAAAATTCGTAATTTGTTATTTCAAATTGGGCAAACAAGATTGATTGACTTTAATCAAAATCATTCATTTGACAATGAATTATAATCGGATTTGGCAAAAATAACGAACGTTGATCAATTTGTTTTTACAAATCAAAATCAAACAGAGCATTCATTTATGATACAAATCTAACTCATGGAAATGATCAAACTAACAGCAACCCAATCAAAGGAATCAATCGGCTAGGGTTTAGCATAGGTATCATGAATCAAATCCATTCCATGATTCGGGCGCATTTGCGCAGGCTTAAATGAGAACCTTGTTTTTACAAAAACAGAGTCATTCTTTCCAAATTAAACAGAGTGGTATTCCCGATTTGGAAAATTATGTGACACAACATATCGTAACAACCAAAATCATTGAAATCGTTTACCAATCAGAGCATCCGAACCATAACGAAATCAAATCCAATCATGATCGTTTTCTAATCTGAGCATGAAAAACTTCATGTTCCGAGTAGATACCAAACCAATTCAATTGAAAGCAAAACGTCCATTTTGATAACTCAATCAGACACACGATCAAATCAAATCAAAACTAAAATCATTCAAATCTGATAAAAATCTATCAAAGGCTAAACTGGGAATGATTAACTCATGAATCTATAATGAATTTCCATTTAATTTTAGCAAGGCAAAATGTATATAGAATTAATGTCGTTATATCAGATCCAATTTGAAATATAACAAAGCTAGCGAAGAACCACATTTGACCCATTATATTAATTATGTTTATTCACAAAACTAAAATGATATCAAATTCATACCTCTACAACGATGAGACGACTTGATCATGCCAATTTAGAGTTGATTACGGCTGTGGCCGATTCAACATTCTTGAAAAGGATGGAGCCTATTGTCTTCTGCTTCTTATCAGCTGCTTGGAGATGGTCTCGTTGATTGGTCAATACTGCAATTTGATCTTCTAGTGATTGAATTTTCGATTAGAGCAGGGGAACATCAATGTAGTACCATTCCAACCATAACTCGCAATGGTCACAGGAAGGTTGTTCAGGTTTCGTAAGAGCAGGCGAGGATTTGGACATATGGCTGAGGGTTTCGCTAGGTAATTTAATACCAGGGTAGCCAGGATTATCTTTTAGGCAAGGGGGAAGATTTGTCACAAAATCATAAAGTGGTTCAGGACATAAACCCTGCTAGTAAGGATACTCATCGGCTAAAAAACGTTCTATGTCCGAGTCGGAATCCTCACTAAGGATTATAGGCTTTGACTCAGCAGAGGGTTTAGGTTTGGTTCTAGCCATCCTTGAAATGAGCCTAGCGTTCTTTTTACCCTTAGCATTAGCAGTAGGGTTTGCCTTGGGATTTTTGCTCACGGGTTTTTTAATAGTCTCAACATTCTCATTTCCAAGGTTAGGTAAGTCAATAGGAGGGTAGACCGACAGCTTAGGAGTAGGCAATAGGATATGAAAGGGCACAGGTGGCTCAGTCTTGGCTTCAGTCACCATAGGCTTGTCAACCTGTGTAGGGTTTCTGTCATCGAAACCATTACGAGTGATGAAAGCTCTCCAGCTATCATCGTGCAAGCTCAAATGATAAACAACGATAAGTTTAATGAGCCCATAGTGGAATAGGATACTGTCAGCCTTATGCCTTTTAAACCTTTTCGACATTTTATATAGGCTACGATGAAATTAAAAGGGAAAATTCAACGGGTATCCCATAAAATTCATTAGCAAGCGCAGGTGGTAGAGAAACACAAGTCCGTATCGACCTTCACAGGTCATCAACTATTTCATTATCATCAAAGTATCATGCCATCATGGTTTAAGTGCAGAGATGGGCATACCTCTGTCACTTTGTTAGAGAGGAACAACAGTGTCCATGGAACCTCCTCAACCTTACAATTTTTGAACCAATGCTGGCCTGTAGCAGGTAAGCCTCTAGCAGAACTGATAAATACCTCATCGATTTCCAACTGTATATCGCCCACCTTGGCTCTACAACCATCGAAGGTCATGGAAAATTGTCGTGCGACAACTAGATTAAAACCCTCAAATCGTTTCACGAAGGAAAGCCATTCGTTATCCTCCAGGTCTTTGTGGGCATTGTCAAAAATTAACAAGGCTTGGTTGTTGTTTGGCTCGATTCTCACGACTGGTGCCATGGAGCCGAGCACATGGTAAGTCCAGGGTTTGGGTCACAACACACACAGGAGCAGAACTACCCGAGCTAACAGAAGTGAACGGTGATAAGGGGTAGGCATAAATTCCATCATGCGAAGGTGGTGGAGTTTATCTATACCATGCATAATAATTATTGCCAAAGTACAACCACCGATTTTCATCTATTATACCCACTATAGCATAGTTTAATACTGATGTCATTTTCCCAACCAATGAACCAACTAGTAATTGTATAAACCAACGCGCAATCAACGTTATACCAAAGTTTCAAACCATCAATCATTCAATTTGAAACCAAAACCCAATGTTTTAACCATGCGCCAATGTATCCACTCATATAAATCATTTAACCAATGTGAAAATGTGCTTTTATAATCACCATACCAATAGTTACGAAAACATTTGCATAGGGATTATATCAAAAGATGTATATAACATAAAATTTTATCATAACCCCTATTCATTTTCATGAAACCAAAGGTCAAGTAGGTCGAATAAAATGCAAGTCCAAATGACAATGCGTTACAAACTCAATGAAACCAACTCACTCAATCAATACAAAAATGTCCAATGAGTATAGTTCGAAGGTTTTTCCAGCTGCATAACGATAAGTAAAAAGTAAGTGCAATATGCATATTGACAAAAGAGATAATGACAGTTCAGATAATGATCGACATGTGACTTCGAAAGAATAAGTTTTCACGCTTACAGTCGTAAAAACAAAATGAAGGCAAATGTGCAAATGTCACAAAAAATGAAAATGTCGTTTATTTGAAGATTGCGACAAAAAATTGATGTTTGCAAAACATTGGTGTAGGCAGCATATAAGACATGAAAAAATGTGAATTGGCTGCCAACACATGGGCATGGTGGGCTTACGTTTTTAACCTCTTTCTTGTGTGGTAATACTATACAGGTGAGTGTCCAGGGGAAAATTGGACAATTGGGTTAACCGATGGAGGAGGAGTAGGTAGAGACAAATTGGGCCAGCCACGATGTTGGGAGAGTGTTGGGTGGACAATCTCTTGCCATCCATCATTTTCAGGGACTTCAAATTGTAATGATACATGAGGGGGAACTGGGATACTAGGGGTATGTTGAGGTTGGAAAGGAGGAATTTATGGCCTAGGTTGGACCATGTAACATCCCTCTCTGGCGCACTTACCAAACTTATTCTTTGAGGACACTTGCTCGCAAGTGATATGGATTTTTATGATGATAAAAAAAAATTCCTTCATTATGATGCGTTGAGTAATATGACAGGATGTTTTTACTACTTTGATGTAGACAGGTGTTGCTGACTCAGTTTCATTGAGTGTGCAGGGTTTTGGATCTTGAGGATGCAGAGGCATCGGTGGAACTCCCTTGGACTCCGTATTGAGTCAGGGAGTGGGCTATTTGAGTTGTTTCATTTACGGTGATATTGTTTTGTTTTGATGATATGCTATTGATTTTATGATATGTTGTTGGCATGATTTGGCATGATGGTTGATGATGCAGGCTGATGATAGCTTGCCGACCAGACTCACATATGGAGTAAAGGGGCCACACACGAGTTCCAGAGATATTGAGGGAGAGGTGTGGACAACAGCCTTGCCACAGCCTACTAGCACTCCCGCCATGGCTCGAACTGTAGGTTAACAATTACCTAGTTCGAGAGGATCCACGATGCCGTGAGGGCAGACTGCGACAGTTTCTCACGATGATTCTAAGGGGCGCGCAATAAGGTGGGGGCCTTATTCCTTAGAGCCCTTAGTCTCCCACAAGTTCACCTGGTGGATTGTTGACTCCAGGGGTTATAGAGTCTACCAATCCGTCAAGTCAGCGAGTGGCACCCTTGGAGCATGTGGTGCATCCTGAAGGGCACATCGCAAAAAAGAAATGCAAATCAGTGAGTGGAACCCTTGGAGCACGTGGTGCATCCTGAAGGGCACGTCGCGCAACAAAAGAAAACAAGGTGAGTGGCACCCTTGGAGCACGTAGTGCGTCCTGAAGGGCACGTCACATGGATGATGATGATGAGACAACCAACATGACCCTAAGACCCTAAGGCCTAATAAAATTCTTAAAAACGACTCCCCTAATGAATTGTCGCCCAGTTCCAAATCTGAAACAAAATTTAAAACACCTCTAAGATAAAATTTTGACAAGCCCTAAGAAAATATCCTACAAAATAAACCTAGGGCGTAAACTAAAACCCTCCTAGGTGTTAATTAAAGTCTTCTTAAAAGTAAAGGGTGTAATGTAATGAGGGAAATAAATTAAGTGAAACCCATGGCCTTTAAATGATAAAGAAGAAATAAAATTTATTAAAGTGTGAGAGTATAAAAGCTAGGAATTTAAAATATATTGAAAAGATTAAAAACCACATTTATCTTTTGGGTTTAAAAATAAAAATAAAAAGAGAGAATTAAATAATAGAATTCAAGAAACTAGAAATAAAGGAAAGTTAATAATGGAAAGTAGGGGACATAGGGTAAAAAGAAAAAAGGAATCAACATTTAGGAGTTACTAAAAATCAGCAACTTCATTTTAGGAAAGTTATTAAAAGCATGAGAGGGGATCTAGGAACCCTATGAGTGATTTAAGGAGCGATTTTTGGGGGAGTGAGGGAATTGAGTCCTTTAATTATTAAAAAGAAATTAATTTTTGCAGAACCATAAGGATGAGTGACACTTGGACGGCAAAGAACTTTTAGAGGTTTGTCATTAAAAAATTAATTTAATAATAATTTAGGAAAGTAGGTGGGTCTCATTTTTCTATAAAAGAAGGGGAAAAGAAGGAAGAGGGGAACGGTTAGCGTAACGTTACGCTGTCGAATTGTGGCTTGACGGATTTCTTGTGAGGAGTTGGGTTTATCTTAGCTGTGTGGAGTGGTATCTCAGCCGTGGAGGCGAGCTGAGAAGCTAGTCTTATCTCTTGTTCTTGTGTGCCCCTTTGCGGCTCGGGGGGCTAAGGGGGAAGCAGAGTACCCCTAGCGTTTGGCTGGGAGGTACCGGTGAGTTTTCTGCGGTCGGTGAGTGGGAGCGGCGAGGAGATCAGACGCGGCGCGGAGCTCGAGACGTATTCCGACGCGGGCGAGAGGCAACGGTATGATTTATATTTCTGGTAGCGTAGATTGTCTAGTTATTCTCTTAGTCGATTATGATGCGGTATATGTAAATTGTTGTTGTATGTCCCCTTTCATTCAAATTTGGTGGTATAAAATCCTTTGGCTGTAATTCTGGATTGTGCAATTAAATAATGGTGCGGGATTGCATAATTTTTAATGACTGTTGTTATGGAATTGACCATGGGTTGGTTAGGACGACCACTTCTCGGTGGGTGTTCAATTATCTATTGGGTGTTAATCTTTCTACCTTGGCGTTTTACTTTTTGTTGGCCAATGTATTGCTGGCGGCGTGGTTCAATGTGGGCCTTGTTATGTTTAGTTTTATTTCTTTTATTCATGACTTAGTGGTGTCTGAATTTGCCGTCTTTTGCATGCCGATTTGGTCAGCTGTATTTATCTTTGCCTTCTGGAATTTATCTGTTTTGGAATCGTTGTATCCTAGATTGGTCTGAAATTGTCTTCATGGTAGTCGGAGTTTTGTCAGGAATTGTTACCTTTGGTCTTCCGGCATTTGCCCAAGAGTGTTATCTCTGCATTCTGGTAGTGAGGAGGTCGGATTCCAGCCCTTCTTGCAGCGACTCTCTGAGTTAAAAGGGGAGGGGATTTATCAATTCCAAGTCTGCGCTGATAGAGAGAACTGCTCCGTTGGTAGGGCACATTGCTCATAACCCTGTAGTCGTGGTGTCGAGCTCCACGGTGGGCGTAAGCATTGTCATGTTGTCCAGCGTTTGTTCTTGGGCGTTTTACCCCCAAGCGTGTCTTGTCCTCCTTTGTCGGATTGTTGGGCCATAGTGTACCCCCGTCTCATACTCAGTGTCTATTTTAAATCCTCTGTGTTTCTCCTTCAGACTGGGTGTCCAGATGGGCAGATGCGTTTTTATTTTTGGGCGTTCCTATGTGCAGTCACGTTTTTATTTTAGAAGACCTCTGGAGATCAGCTTGTTGTAGCCACGCATTTTTTGTTGTAGCCACGCCTTTACCTTTGACAGACGCCATACCTTACTGCCCGCCCTGGAGATTCGAGTCTAAGACTCTGTGGTTACCTGCGTGTGACAACGCATCCTTAATGTTCATGCATGCCTGTAGGTAGTGATTTGCATGGTGCTTTACCTATGTAGCTTTTATACTTAAATCCTCGACCTGTTTTTATGCCTTCGTGTGTAAGTAGTGGTTTACCGCTGTCATAATGCATTAATTTAGTAGAACGGATTCTGCTTCCTCCCCCGAAATTAGATTTTTTTCCTCTTACTATGGTGAATTCATTGGTTTAGTATAGCTGCCCCGGGTTACAGTTGGTTAGCAAATCGTTCTGATTTATTTAAACCTTTTTTTTACCTCCACCCGAGTTGGATTTTCCTACTTTCATGTTAGCTGTCTGGAAGATGTAAAGGGCCTGGCGCATGCCCTAGGATTTTTTCGAATGATGAGTTAATTTGCGCTTGATAGGCGGGCTCAGATTATGGAATTTGTGTTGGGCTGAGAGTCAGTTATCACCTGTTCGCTCACACCACTCCTTTTTTATTATTGGTTAAACTTTGCAATGTCAATGTTGTTTATTTTGAAAACATAAATAATGAGGTTAAATATCAAGGTAGGTTTTGTTAATCAAAATGCCTTTGATGTCGTGTAAATCGCTTGGTCATAATTGGTAAGGTCATTGTAGGGCAAGGTATAAATTTTCTGTTGTATGATATAATATTTTATTGCAGGTTCGGTATTTATTTTAATGCATGATGGGTATGGCTATAACAGAATTTTTAATGCATATTTGGTATTATTAGGCATAACTTAATTTAATTGCGCTTATTAATTCATTTGGTATCATTATGCATATTTGGTATCGGTATTGTTATGCATGTTGGTATAGGTTGTGCATAGTAATTTTAGTTTCTTTTTATCCATATTTGGTGTTTAATTTATGGCACGATTGGTATTTATTTAATGTATAATTGATGCTACTTCCCTATAGTGAAATATTTAACTAATTGCTATCTTAAATATTGCTATTTTTAACATTGATGGTTATCTTAATTTAATGTCAATTGCAAAGTGGATAGTTTGTCATGGTCATTTTAAATTTTATTATATTATAGATTATTTTTTTTTATTATGGAGTATATTGTATTTTCAAGTAGTGATTCATATAACCATGATGATACTTCCTTATTGTGACATCTTTAACTAATGGCTATCTTAAATATGGTTATTTAAAACATTGATGGTTGTCATATCCCAATAATGCCTTCTTAACTTTTGTCTTTAAAATTTATTACTTTAGATTGCCATTTAAATTATGAGGCATGTTGTTATTTTCAAGTGATGATACCTATAAATATGATGTCAATTTTAGTGCATTACTATTGGACCTTAGTGAATGATTTTATCTTGTAAGGTCCTTATGATCGTAGTGGTTGTAGCACATAAGAGGTATGATAACTGTAAAATCATGGTCTGTATCGTGACATAAATGATAGATGGTTAATGTTTCATGACAGAGTTATTGTAACTTTTAATTATTGTTAATAACATACGTGGTGCAATAACCTGGAATTATGTAACCTAATTACCCAAGTTAGTATATCGGGGTGGTTGTTCTTTAGGTATTGTGAACTTGGGTGTTCGTTGTCGGAGTCCTGGTCATGTGCCTTCCGTAAGGGGCACATTTTTTCTTCTTATTTATGTTGTACTTGATTGTGGTCAGTTGGTTGCTTGGTCTGTTGTGTCGGGTGGGATGTAGACACCTCCATGCTCCTCAGAACAGTCGCCATCCCTGAGACCTTAAATGGTTAAAATCGATGGGAACCTGGGCTTGAGCGTTGATTATGTGCCTTGGAGGTCCTAACCTTGCACGGTAGGATGGGCGGGTGGTCAGTTTACTTTTGTCGCTAAATGTTTGCGTTATGCAACTTATGCTTATGGTCGTATATTGTTTGCAGTTACTCGTCGTGTGCCTTTAGTATTCTTGTGATGAACATCATGGTTGTGTCTTGTTGGTTGTCAAGGGGCGACGTAGAGTCAAGTGTGTTGTTACTTCTACACGCGTGCACACACCTTAAACACAAAAAGAAAAAAAAAAATTGCACCTGCTACAGAGTTGTTGTCATAATGAGGAACTTGTTACAGACCACCCCTTGTCCAATCCAATTGAAAAATCCATCTTGGAATAGTTGGTTTAACTCTTGTGGATCTGCATCGAAATGTATCGAAAATATTATCCTTCTAGGGTCTCTTTTCCAATTTTCTCTTCCCCTGTTATTTCGGCCATGGATTCCTCTGCTTTAGAAGTTCATTCTTGTATGAAACATTTATTAGAAACTAGCTTCTTAAACAAACCATACATGACATATCTTTAAATATGAAACAAAGTTTGTCTCAACAACACATCAGACTCGTGCAATCCAATCCATAAAAACCGTTTAATAGTTGTCAATGAGCAGGGGGTGAATAAGGGTTTTGGGATATATAAGGGGTTGTATTGAGTGAAAAGTGATAAAATGAAAGGGATTAGATCATAATTACTTCTCAACAAATCATCAAACAATCAACTGTATTGAAATAATAAAACATATCAACTGTAACTCATCTCGGTGTCATCCTTCAATTGCTATAATACAAAGTTTTCATTTAATTATAATTTAATTTTAAGAACATGGCGTGCAAAGTGAAACTGGGAATGTGATGGGATTCGTAATGTGTGAAAAAGTTAGAGAATGGAAGGGAAGTTAATGGATACTGTTCATAAAACAAATTAAGTAATCAATAATCATAACTTTGTACTAAAATCAATCCAAAAAATACCAACAATTACTATGTATCAAATTGTTCGTTGTTCCAACATTTAAACTTACCAAAATTCATCAATTCATAATAGTCTGTGCAATTATACTCATAATCGAAACAAACTTTCCATTTCAACAGTATTGTTCAGAAAACATTGATCTTTTGTTTCTTTGTCTTCCTTTAAAAAATAACGCACAACAATATGTTCGACCTCTATCCCATAATGCATCACTATAATAGTAAACATCCATTGTCTACCAATTTAAAATTGTTTCCCAATTAAAATATGCACAGGTCCCTTTTTTAAATACGAACAGACTTCCAAAATATGCATGATTACACACAGTCTTCATCATATTAATCAACAAGTTATTGCAACGAAACCACAATCAACATAAAACCCAAGCCTAATCACTGTTGATATATCTACTAATAATATTTACGATGATGCAATAATATATACGAGGCAGACATAGCTAATAACACACAGACACCATTTTTACACTTAACACAACCTTGATCGGGCCTAGCAAAATACACATGTGTTTCCAATTTCAATCAAGACCATGCTAATAACAAAAACACCATAATGAAAGGAGACAGTTCTCAATTGTATATAATTTCACGTTCCCAATTGTAATTGTTCAACCAATTTAATCATAGAAAGACGAGATAGGGACTTGACGAAAAACCTCCATAACCATTCCACTGATAAACCAATGTTTGACAACCAAGAAGATGCCTGAAGGAGAAAAGACCATTGGAGATTAAAACCAGGCTCTGTCAAAAACAAATGCAATGAGACAATCAAGAGAGCGCTCATCTTTTAACAATAGCACAAAGAACTGGAGGTCTTCAGAGACTTATCAACCACAATAAAAAATACCTTTTGAAATAGAAACAACAGTAAGCCATACAGTCTTCTTATTACTCCCATTCTAGGCAATGGAACCAACATTTAGCCATCGGGGAAAGCAATGATGGGTAGGGTAGAATAATGCAGTGCACATAGTGCATTTTTCTCTTGCAAAAGAGAGGAAAAGTTAACCGAATCATGACAGTTATTCAAAGAACACATAGAGATATAACCTCTATGTCCATTTGCTTAAGAGATGAACAAACTGAAAGCAATACCAATGAAGATGCATAATGTTGAGGTATAACTTATATCACCCCACAACCATATAGTATATATTAATGTTATGGCCACCCTAAGACTAGATCTTGGGATACTTTGGTGAAAGGATAATGAGAATGAGCCCATGACCATGACTCTAGGTTGAATAAATTACACAAAAATCGAATGGAATTTTGAATGCGACTGGATAAGGTTACACTCATGACTGTGAGGGAAGAACCAACGATAATACATAGAATGAAACCCTCCACCATTAATACAGAGGAATATATACCAAATTTACTTATTTTCCATAGAGACCCACCATGATTTTAAACTGACAGAGCAACCAGTTAATGCACAACTTAAACAAAACCCAATTCTTTTGCTTGCAATCCAAAACAATTACAGTCATCAAAGAGAGAAATATCACATATTTACATAGATGAAATTCTCAGGAACACACGAACCCAAGCATTAATGAGGCATTATTTTTTCATACACTGAGCATAATTCATGGATGGAGTGAAAAAGAACCATACCTATAACAAAGAGCTTAAAAGGGAAAGTTGGTCAAGCCTTCTTCTTTCCAAGAGCCTGAAATGCAGAGCTTCACAACTAACAAGCCAAAAATGAAACAGGTAAAAATGTTAGGGTGATGATCGATAGGGGGAGTATGGAGGGATGTGCATTTATTGCACGTCTCTTCTATCTCCTGGCATATTCAATTTGAAGTACGAGACAACTAAACATTCACCAATCCATTAAAATATGTATTCAATGCCCAAACATTTGAAATCTACAATGATATCCCTTGTGTAATGTACCACCCAAACATTTACATGTTAACCTTTGCCAAGTTCTATTCCATATCATATATTGCAATGCTATATGGGCCCAAATCAAATCTAACGAAAATTGCATAGCCACTAACCAACCATATCATAATAGTTAGGACTAAGTCTAACATCACTTTGATTTTCCATTTATGTATAACCCTTTAAAATAGCTCAACATAAATTATTTTCCCTTAAGGTTTTTTCATAGGTTTCCTTTATTTGTTTTGACTATGTTATCACTAACAAATCTCTTGTATATATGTGGCTAGGCAATCGATCACAATGATTTGTGACATGGTTAAATCATAGCAACTGTCATTACATGCCCATCATAACAAAAACATAATGCCTTGAATTACAGAAACATCCCATAAAATGCATCATCCACATGTTACTATGTCAAAAAATGAAACCAATATCAACCATGTAGGATTGTGTAATAAGCATCAAAACAATACAATAAAAATGTGTGATATGTCTATCTTTGTGCCTCTAGTCTACAAGGGAGTCCCACCTACTAGTATTATATTATTAACATAGATAACTAATAGGGATTTAGAAATAATTTGTGCGTTGAATTAATCATTGACATTTTAATCATTAGCACGAACGTGCTACGTGTCATCCTTACAGTGGTGACACATGTCACCTTGACCTTTAACATTTTGACCAAGTTTGACCTAAACTTTGATTGCTTATAACTTTTGCATACGAGCTCTGTTTGAGGAACTGTTTGCACCATTAGAAAGCGTGTGATGCGCTCTTCGCAATAATGATATTTTTACTAAGTTTTGGGAACTATGATTTTTTTTTCCCTTTCTCTATCTACTAAAACCATTATGAGCATCTCGAGTTGCCTCTATGAGTTCTGAGTTGTTCTTAGCCTTTTTTGGATCCTTTTTGGATCACGCCTTCCAACTGAGAGATTTTTGGACCACCAAAACCATTCATCAATCAATTTGTAAGTGAGGGAAGAGTCCCCTTACTTTATCTTTTTCAATCCACTTTACCTTTCTTGGATGTGTGCCCTTTAAGCCTACTCGAAGATAATCAACATCACCCTTTCTCGAATTCCTCGTCCTTATGTCTAGGATGATATCTTCATGCAATTCATCCAAGTACTCAGGTGCAAACTCATCAACTAAAGGTATTGAAACTTCCTCATCCTGATCCATGATGATGGGAGGCTAAAAATTTTCAATTTTTCTACATTCACAATAGAGTAAATATGCATTTAAGGTGGAATATCTAAACGAAAAGCATTAGTGTCACTTTTCTCCAAGATAGTAAAGGGTCCATAATGAATGGGCTTGAGTTTCTTACCTTCACCCTTCAACCATTCCTTGTTGATGTGAAGCCATACCCAGTCTCCATCCTGGAACTGATGATCAACCCTTTGCTTGTTATGCCAAGCTTTATATTGTTCTTCATTTTTCTCCAACTATTCCTTCAATACATGGTGTATCTGTTGGATCCTCTGGATGAACTTGCGAGCTCTATCATCTATTCTTTCTTCATTCACATCGATATCTCTCCCATACATCAAGTCCATAGGAACCTTGGGTAGGTACCCAAAACATGTCTCAAAAGGTGAACTCTGAGTGGACAAATTTAAAGTTCGGTTATAAGCATGTTGTACATAGGGTCTTTTTTCATCCCATAACTTGGGATTCCTTTTGCAGTAGCTTCAAAGAAAAAGTACCATTGTTTTACTTACCACCTCTATCTGTTCGTCGGTATGTGGATGGAAAGAAGTTTTCCTCTTTAATTTGGTGTCCATCATTCTCCACAAGATAGTCCAAAAATCCCCAAGGAATCGAGTATCTTGATCTTAGACAATGGACATGGGTAACCCAAATTGAACCCAAACATACTGCAAGAAGAGATTAGCAGTCTACTCAGTAGTGATATACTTTTTGAATGGCATCAAGATACACATATTTCTGAACCTATCCACTACAACATACAAATAATCATGATCCCCTTTGGTCATTGGTAAAACCCCTACAAAATCCATGGAGACACTTTCCCATGGATGGGATGGAACAAGAAGTGGTGAGTACAACCCCAATTTTCTATCAGTGGGCTTACAAGTAGAATACATCACATGCCCCTTTACATATTTAGTTACAATTGCTTTCATTTGAGGCCAGTAACAAAACCTCTGCAAATGAGCCATAGTTTTTCCTACCCCAAAATGCCCAGACACAAGAGAAGTGTGAGCTTCTCGTATTACATGGACTCGTTCGCTTGTAGGAATACATAGCTTCCCAAGATGGTAGAGTAGTTTTCCCTGCATACAATAGTCCTCTTCCTATGCACCATGGGTTAGCTTCTCATATACTTCTTTAAAATCTTCAACGATGGAATATTTCTCTACATAGACATCATGATATAAAGAAGTATTCTTCAAAATGATAGAAGGAACAATAGGAGGTATAGAAAGAATATCAACTACCTTGTTACTTGTACCCTTCTTGTACTTGATTACCAAATGAAATTGTTGTAGAAAACCCATCCATCTATACTATCGAGATTGTTGCAGTTTGGTCTGTGATTGAATATATTGTAAGGGATAGTGATTTGTATGTATACTTGTTTCCTTCCCTAACAAATAGTTCTTCCATTTCTTTACGCTTTGAACTAATGCATACAACTCTTTATCATATGTAGGATAGTTAAAAACAACTTGGTTAAAAGTTTCAGAGTGGTAACAGATAGGCTTACGATATTGCATCAATATTTCACCCATGGTGTATCCTCTGGCATCTGTCTTGATCTTGAAAGGTTGTTGAAGATTTGATAATGCTAATACTGGTGTGGTACTGATATTCCAATTCAAAGTGTTGAAATCTTTTTGTTTCTTTCCTTCCCACTGAAAAGTGTTCTTCACACTAGTTAAGGCATGGAAAGGAGTTGCTATAAAGGAGAAGTTGGGAATGAATCTCCTCTGATACTAGATTGCACCTAAGAAGCTCTGGACTTAGATTACACTCTTTGGCTCAGGCCAATTTACAATTACATCAATTTTGGAAGAATCAATTTTCTATTATCCTCCTCCTACAATATGACCTAAGTATACAAGTGCAGTCTTGCCAAATTCACATTTAGGCATTTTCACATACATATTTTCCCTTTGCAAAGTATCCAATACCTGCTTTACATGCCTTACATGTTCATCCCAATTCCCACTAAAAATAAGAATGTCCTCTAAATATACAATCACAAAGTCATCTAGGAAAGGCCTGAATACCTCATTCATCACATGCATGAAAGTTTTCAGAGAATTACAATGCACAAATGACATAACTAACCACTCAAACAATCTTTGTTTGTTTTTAAAGGCATTCTTCCATGAATCCTATTCTACAACCCTGATTTAATGACATCCACTACGCAAATCTAACTTAGTGAAATAAACAACATTCTTCAACTGATCAAGTAAATCATCTATACAAGGAAGAGGGTATCGATTTTTCACCATGATTTTATTTAAGGCATGATAATCGACACACATTCACCATGTGCCATCTTTCTTTGGAACCATTATGATCGGAGAACCACAAGGAGATGAAATGGGCCTGGTGACCCCTTGATCCGATAATCCTCACACCTGCTTCTTGATCTTTTTCATCTCCACAACTGACATCCTGTACATGCCCACATTAGGAAGAGGAGAATCCTGCTAAAGATGTATCTCATGTTGGATTTCCCTCTTAGGAGGTAATCCATCTGGTTCCTAAAAAATATCATCATAATTAGAAAAAATATCAATCAATTCCTTTTTATGAGACAGTTCACATCCCTGGAAAGCGTCAGATGTCTCGACATATTTCTCTCTAATGACCATGCATACATATCTCTTACTACTATTTATGAGTCTTCATTTTCCTTGCAGTAACAAGTGTTGCATTTACCCTGATGTTGTGAGCTCTAAAAATATATTCCACTCCCCCTTTAGTAAGGTAGTATCTATTTTCATTATTAAAGAAGATTTCTTTTCTATCATAAAGATAAGGACTCCCCAACACTATGCCGCATATATCGAGTGGTACAACATCCAAATCCACTTCATCAATCAACTTTGAAGCAATAGAAAATATGATCCTACATTGTTTGGTGACATTAAGTTTTTCTTTATCACATACCCAACCAAGACAATAAGGCTTCGAATGTGGTTTAGTTTTAAGACCCATCTTCTTGACAAGTGCTTCAGATATTAAGTTTAATTTGGAACCCAGATCAAATAATGTATCTATCTTAGTATGTTTAGATACAAACCGTATATGAAATAAATCATTCCTCTTTCGTTCATCAACATGAGATTCATTATTGGAACTTGAACTAGCATGAAGGGAATATTTACCTTGTTCTCCAACCTATGTGATCTTTCCTTCATCTCCTGAATCGAAACCAAGATCTTGTTGCACTGTAGCAACGGTCTTTGTCTTCCCCTTTCCATTGAACTGTTTTGGTTTCTTTTATAGATGCACTTTCCAACAGTGTTCTTCATCGTGACCGCTCTTCTTGCAATGAGTGAAATATGGTTTTCCTCCTTCTCTCATTACTGTAGCAATATTCTTGTCCTTCCTTTTGAACTTCTTGAAAGTCTTTTGTGGGAAATTTGAAGGTTTCTTCGTGGGATCTTCTTGAACATGTTTCCCCCTATTCTTAAGGTGAGTGACTTGCACACAAACTTCATCAAGACTAGTGGGGTTAAACAAGAACAAAGTATGACAAATATAAATGTGAAGTGTGCCAATATACTTCATTAAAGTTTCATAAGAATCCAAAGTAATGTTCAATTCCAGAGCTTTGTTCCTAAATTATTCCATGAAACTTTGTACAGTTTGACCTTTACTTTACCTTAAAGTTTTCCATTCCATCATCACTTTATGTAAATACCCTAATGGATAGAACTTCTTCCTTATCTCTAATTTAAATTCCAACCATGAGGAAAGAATATTGCCACACTTACTCATGTCCTGAAGCTTTCTCTCCCACCATATCAGAGTGGTGTCTTCCAAACTTTGTACAGTTTGACATTTACTTTGCCTTAATTTTTCCATTCCATCATCACTTTATGTAAATACCATAATGGATAGAACTTCTTCCTTATCTCTAATTTAAATTCCAACCATGAGGAAATAATATTACCACACTTACTCCTGTCCTGAATCTTTCTCTCCTACCATATGAGAGAGGTGCTTTCCAACCGAACAGAATCCAGTTGCACTTTAACTTCCTCTTCATTAATATGTTGAACACAAAAATATACTTCAACCTGTTGGATCTAATTATCTAGATTTTTAGGATTAACATGTCCATTAAACATAGGTAAAGGAAATTTTACATCAAGGTTTAACAATGGTTTCTTAAAAGAGGCTTTATGGCTAGAATGATGAGAATGATGAGAATTCTCAGAGGAATAAGAACTAGAACTTGAAGGTGAAGATGGAGGCTCAGGAGGATCTCCTCCATCCCCTTGGTTTACCGAAGCATCACCATCTTCATGTTCTTCATTTTTATTCCCTTTCTTCTTCAACCTCTTTTCGTAAGCTCCATACATTTGTTCGACCACTTTTAACATGCGATAAAAGACCATGTGAAAGTTTTTCTCTTGTTCATCACACTTGTCCTCTTCTACCATTTTCCTCCTTCAGGATGTATGACCAACTTCGAGATTGAAAGTATTAAGAGTTCCTTCACCCTACTTATGCTTGGCCCTAGTAAGCATTCATACTCAACAATTCAATTCAAAGATGACTTCTTTGATACCAACATGATCCGATATCTTTTCATCCAGTGACTTATTAAAGAATTGTATTAAATGAGCATAAACTAAAGTACACCATAAAGAAGGAAAAGATAAAACAAAAAAAGAAATAAGAATGAAATATGAACACAGAAACTTGATAATGGAGTTTGTCCCTCGTGGACTACATCTCTAGTTCCTGCTCTCAAATGGGTAGGCCTTTTTATTAACTCCACAAAAGAATTGGGCAAAATACATAAGTATACCTCATTCCAGCGTTAAGCTACAAAATATTTTCTCAGAATGGAAAAAAAACATCACCACTACGTTCGTGGCATCGAATTACCTAAAAATGACTATCTCCATGCCTCGATCTGAGTCTGGCACTTTCGGACCCAAGAAAATTATCGCCTCGGTTTCTGTGCCTACACCTGCAATTAATGATTGAAAAAAATTCTCGAAATGTGTACATTATCCTTAAGTTCATTCCCTTGGTTCTCCTCCCTTGTACACTGGCTGAAACCCATTTTTATAAGATAATTTGCTGGTTGTGTAATAATGGGGTCGTTGGCCAAATGGTTAGCAGATGCTATATTACAGATTTGGTTGGAGGAGGTCCCGGGGTCGAACCTATAGGCCTCCATTTTGTTTGGTGTATCGTTTGGTGGTTGGTTATATTTGGCAGAGGTTTGGAATCCCATAACTTGTGGAATCTCGAAGCAATAGTTATGGAGTGTGAGAATCTTGGAATTGATATATACCATTCATTGGAGTGTGGACGCATGAATTAGTACATAACCAGGGGTTGGGCCGAGGGCCTAGCCCTTCCCCCTCCCCACCTCCCCCACATAGAATATTATTAACTTAAATAATATTCGTGGCATATAATAAATAAGGACTATGTAATGGCATGTTGGCTAGAATGGATTGTAAGGCCTTTGTGCTAGGAGGTAAGGAGTTTGACTCTCGTTGGCCCCAATATAGCTTTTAATGAACTGTATTGTAAGAGGCCAATGGGGGGTTGCCACATGAAAGCCTCTCATTGGTTGTCCTCTTCCATGTGTCAAATGGAGAATGGAACACCTAATCTTCCACGTGTACCTATAACATTGTGCCACATCTCCCTGTATGAACTTTCCACGTGTCACTCTTGCAGTGGTGACACGTGTCACCTTGACCTTTGATTTTTTGACCAAGTTTGACCTGAACTTTGATCACTTATAACTCTTTTCATACGAGCTCCATTTTAGGAACCGTTTGTCCCATTAGAAATATTGTGATGTGCTCTTCATGATAATGTCATTTTTACTGAGTTTTGGGAACTTTAAATTTTTTCCCTTTCTCTGTCTCCTGAAGCCAGTCTGAGCATCCTGAGTTGCCTTTGTGAGTTCTGAGTTATTCTTAGCCTTATCTAGATCCTTTTTGGATCATTATTCCTAATTAATAAGGTCACATAACATTAGGTTATGTTATCCTAAATTTCAAAAGTGGGGACAAGGGAGTCCCTTATGTGCTAAGTGTTACATATGACACATGAAACATATGTGGGGGAATTTAGTACTTTCTCCCCATCATTCAATCATTCAAATATTATTCTATCATCCCTCATCATCCATACCATGGAAGTGGAATATGAAATCCATACATGTACGTGGAAGTTGTATCTAGCTAGTGACTAGAAGAAGTGGATTGTCAGGATTGTGGTTGAAGTAGAGGGTTGTTAGGCATGTGGTCAAAGAATCATGTTGTTAGGCTCGTGGTCGAAGAATTGGGATTTTAGGAATATGATAATGTAAGGTAGCTAGAGAGGTAGTGGGGGGGGCCAGAGGGTCCATAGTGATAATAGTGGAGGTCATTCAATGTAAGGTGGACTAGGTCCACTATATTAGTAAATAATACCCACTATGGTAGTTAGATATAATAAATGTAAGAGGACTTATTAGAAGGTTCTACTTCTAGAAGATTCCTCCTCTAGAATGTTCTTAGGTGATGATAGCACTATATAAAGGAGTTCAAGCAATGTAATGAGACATGAAGAGAATTATTGTATTTGGAGCAGTAGCTCAATAGGAGGATGCCCCCTCGAAGAGGCAAGTGAACAGGAGAGGATCCCTTCCATAACAGGATCCATTGTATGGTGTTGCCCTACCTCAAGGGTTTGGTAATCATAAAGTGTGGTTTATTCTATCTTGCTTTTTGGATCTATTGTGTATTCAGTAATTGTGGTGATTATATTGGTAGATTTATTCAGGTTTTTAACAATTGGTATCAGAGCACTTTCCTTGGCCGGAGTTGTGGGCAACTATTTTTTATTTTTGTAGTTTTTTTTTCGGAGAAGAAAAAAGAGGGCCGCGACATTCCAGACATTTTTAGTATATTTCTGTGAACAATTTGCAGAAAAGGGTTGTATATCTAAGTTCCTCTCAAGGTCAAGATATTGAGGTTTTAAGATCTGCAATTTTTCAGGGTTTATTCTGTGGACGGCGGCGAGATTTATTTTTATTTATATAGCATTTGGAGTCCGAATTTGCTCAAATAAATTACCGATCTGAGTTATTCTCACAATGTCACCCAATTTCAAAAAAAAAATCAGCCAAAACGGAGTTCGGGAAGTGAAGTTATGAGCATATTAAGTTCAGCAGTTTTTTAGGGTTTTTCCAGAAAAAGACGCGATTTTCTGCCGAAACTTATTGGGTCTATTTTTTGAGTTTTTTCGTGACGGCTGCAGGACCGAAGAGTTCATAGGGTGCTCAGATGGATATTTCGTCTCAAACCTTGAAAGAAATTCTTGAATCATTCAAAGCCCAATTGGATGATAGATTGGATGCATTTGCACATCGCCTCACAAACAGCCTCACACATGGCCTCACAAGCAGCCTCACACATGGCCTCAATGATAGTTTTCGTAGTGTTCAAGATTCATTGAATAACATGCAGGAGATATTTCTTATGGAGGGCCTCAAGGATGAATATAATAAAGAAATATATGCTTGGTACGATTTTGAGGCCGATTGTGATGATTGGTATAGGGATAGTTGTCATTTCTGGGATGACAACCACTTCCATATTTTATTTGATGACTCTACTCCACCTTCTGTAGAAAACATCAAGGTACCACATCAAGAGATAGTTACCAGTGTTCAGTCTGCATATTCTACAGTGGTATTATTCCTTCCAGATTCTGCTATGACCCTTTTCCACTATGTGAATGGATCATCTTATTTGGATCCACATGATAGGTGTCAGTCTTTGGAGCATCATTTGGAGTTGGTTATTGGGTTCCAAAATATTCTACGGGGAGTTCACATGAGCACTTGGACATGGGACCCGGGCTTACAATGGTGGTTGGACTACTTCAGCATGGTGGGTTTCCTTTTTACATGGGACTTTGGTTCTTCATTCTTCTTCAACATTACGGTCCACAATTATCCATGGGACCCTGGTATATGGTTGTACATCAAGCGTTGAGGACAACGCTTTCATAAGGGGGATGGAATGTAGAGTAGCTAGAGAGGTAGTGGGGGGGGCCCAGAGGGTCCATAGTGATAATAATGGAGGTCATTCAATGTAAGGTGGACTAGGTCCACTATATTAGTAAATAAGACCCACTATGGTAGTTAGATATAATAAATGTAAGAGGACTTATTAGAAGGTTCTACTTCTAGAAGATTTCTCCTCTAGAATGTTCTTAGGTG
>ML780724.1:718211-736075 GCA_009831015.1 Picea engelmannii
TATGGTAGTTAGATATAATAAATGTAAGAGGACTTATTAGAAGGTTCTACTTCTAGAAGATTCCTCCTCTAGAATGTTCTTAGGTGATGATAGCACTATATAAAGGAGTTCAAGCAATGTAATGAGACATGAAGAGAATTATTATATTTGGAGCGGTAGCTCAATAGGAGGATGCCCCCTCGAAGAGGCAAGTGAACAGGAGAGGATCCCTTCCATAACAGGATCCATTGTATGGTGTTGCCCTACCTCAAGGGTTTGATATAATAAAGTGGTGGTTTTCTAAATGGTTTCATATATCTTGTGTGGTGATTGTATTCAGATATCTTTGGATCTATTGTGATATTTTGTATTCAGTCTTTGGATCTTAACAGATAATTCTCTCCAAATGAGAGAACTATTGGGAATTAATTCCCAATGTGCCAAGTTATAGCTATAGGGCTCTGGGATGCCTTGTTCGACATGTTGTTGAAACCCCATAAGGTAAGTGGGGCCGCCAAAGGACTATTGAGAAAAGAAGGGAAACACTTCTTAGGGTGGGACATGCATGTGGGGGATGCGGTAATGTAGGATGGTTGATGGATTTGGAACCTAAACATGAGAATTGTTGTTGATTGGAAAACCTTAGACTAGATTAAGACTTCATTTTACCAAGTAGAGTTTATCCCCATATTGGGAGTGACCTACTATTGATATTATTAGTAGTGTGGTCTATGGATGGGAGGAATGTGGAAGGTATGAATGCAATTGGTGTTTAATTCATAAGAGATAAGTGTCTCTTATGTGTTATTTTAATTACTTTGTGTGTAATTATCTATTTTCTATTATGGAATCTTTGTCATAATTATTATTTATGAACCATTATGGTTTGTTGCTTAACTATGTTCATGTGCATAGAAATTCTATTTAATTAAATGGTATCAGAGGTCACAAATTTTGTGGTGGTATTGCGCAGTAGGGGGTCTAGGGATTCTACAAAGTGGTATCATAGCACATTTTACAACATTGAGCCTACATGGGCTAGGAAACAGAGCGCATAATTGAAGTTTGAATACTATGAACACAAACTATTTGAAAAAATTCTAGAAAGAGTATGCCTACAACGTGTTCAATAAAATGATTGCAGTGAAACTAAAATAATTTCATGAGAAATTTGGGAGAACTGAACCCAAAATTTCAAATTAAGCATTTATAGTTTCTAATTTGGGGAAATTTGGGCCTATGGAAGGCCAAATTTGGAAATGACAGAGTAGCCATAGCGCCCATGGAGAAGTTGAGAGAAAATTTGGTAAGAGCCCCAAATTTTGTAGTTAAATTTATGGAGAATTCAATGGGAAGGATGTTGAATTCGTATGAATATGCTAAAATGGGTACGTAGGGATGATTTTGGAAATTACAGGGTGTCATGATAAAAATGGGTCAAATTGGGTAAAAGCCCCAATTCTTGCAGTGAAATTCACGAGAAATTTGACGTGCAAAGAGTCGAATTATAGGTGTTAGAGCTAAATTTATGGTTAAAAGGCTAAAATTTTCCCTATAAAGCTTAATTATGGAGCTTCAATGTTGGCCACAAAAATAATTTTGAAAATTGGGTGTTTTTGGGAAAGGTGTGAAAATTTCAAAAAATGGGAAATTGGGAATTTTTTCATACCGTGACGTCAACCTAAAATGGAGAGTACATTTAAAATAACAAGGAAATATAGTGAAATTTACTACCATGGTGGAAATTACTCAGTGTAAGTGGAAAGTGTGAGCTGGTATGAGAATTGGCACCACAAAGGCAATGTTATCCTACCCGGTGGAATCTCGAGCGTAGGACACACATATACCCTGTGTTGATTTCGGGGGGGTGTCAAGTGGTTTATACTGACCCAAGTTGAGGTGGAGAAATGAATGGATGTGAGACATGTTTCCCCAACCCTAAATATGCTTAGGTTTTTCCTCCCCTCCCAGCTACATTAAAGTTCGGTAGGGCAGGGGGGGGGGGAATGCGATGTGGATTGTCGATCCCCACCAGTGCCCATCAAATGATGGTAGTTATATTATGTCGGCATGAAAATTCATGTGTGCATGGTAAATGGGTGCAGAATGGGACCCTTCCATCCCCATGACCAAATAAAATATGGCCACATGGCAGCCAAGTCATGGGACTGGAAAGGTAAGGTGAATGCATCAGGTAATGAAGGAGTAACAAATAGAAGAAGAAGGTGGAGGAAAACAGTGCAGGGAAAGAATGGCTAGGAGATGAAATGGAATCCTTCTAGAGGTTCCAGGTGGACTTGGGTGCCATGTCAACATCCCAATTAGCTTAAGTTCCAAGTGTTTTGAATTTGCCGGGCATTTTTGAAGACCTAAACAATGTTTTTAAGGCTTATAATTTTCGATATTGCAAGTTTCGTAGGAACCACATAGATTCTCTATATCTAAAATGATAAATCTCAGAGATATTTTTCTAACAGTGTAAATTGTTCTTCAAATAGAGCTAGGATGAAGAAGTTAGAGGCCAAATAGTGAGGGGTAAAGTTTAAGACCCAGTTAACTTCGGAGGGCCATAACTTAATTCTCGCGAATCGGAATAAGGAACGGGAGAAATATATGGAAATATATTGAGGCATATAAAATATTCATGGAGCTAAATTAGAAGTCTGGGCACATAAAATGCACAATAGTACTTAGAAGATACATGTAGCTTTCAAGGCTAAAAGGGTAGATGGGCCTTAAACTTCAACATCCTATATCTAGCAACCTGTAGCTCAGGTAAAGATAAAACTTGGTCAAAATGACCAAAATATGATCATTAAGAAACCCAATTTATTTATTGTTAAATTTCCTAAGGATCAAGTGCAAGGGTGCATAAGCACAGTTAAGAAACATTTGCACCTGGTTGAAGGAATTTTGGGGTAATAATCAAATGACTATAACATTCTGCTCATAATCCAGAATTGAACAAGACAACAGTCATTGGGAAGGTATTGGACCAAGAATTCCAGGTAATCACCCATAATTGTGAGATGAGTAACAAAATTCGCAGGAAATCAAAAAGAATAATTCCAGTAACCATGAAGGGGAAAAATTGTACATATGTTACCAAAATGGTGTATTGTGTGTTTAACTAACAATTGTTGTTGTATGCTTACTTTCACCAAAATTTTTAGAATTGTTATCTTATATAATAAATGTGTTACAAGAACAGATTAAGGTTTATGATACAACATATCAAATTTCCTTTAGCAAAGGGGTATCTTCAGGTATGAGGAACAAGGCAGGGCCAATTCTTCAAAATGTGGAATGATTGCTTGAGGAAGCTACTAGTTGAATATGCAATAATCCATTTATAATATAGTGTGAAGAACATAAATATTTAGAAATAAATGGAAGAAGAACAATGATATATCTATAATAATATTAGAATAATACTCGAATAACACCAGAAATAAAACCTTTATTAATGATAGCAATGTCCAGTTGCTTATTTGAGGGGGAAACCTCCAACAAAGTAGGATTATATTACAATAATATCCAAGAAACAAATATCCAATTCCTCCTAATCTTATTTGTACTAATTCTACCTTCTAAGGAAACCTCTAGAGAAAGATATTTCTATAAGCAAAAGCTTTTATTAAGTCTTCTTACATTGACTTCTTCTCTTTTATTTATTAGGCCTTATTAACTAATGTCGTCCTTTATTACATAGAAAACATATCCTACTAACTAATGACCCATGGAGAGGGGTTAGGATTGGATCCTAACATTCCCTCCCCCTTAAAAAGCAACCTTGTCCTAAAGGATGCAACTCCAGAAATTGTTGGAGTATGGCCATTGGCTCCCAAGTCGTATCCTCTAGTGATGTGTCCTTCCACTTGATCAACACTTGCTTGATAGTTTTGTCATGAAGATGATGTTCATGGTGATTGAGGACTTATTCTGGTTGGAGCCAAAGGGATCCTTCTTCATCTAATTTTGGAATGATGGTTTGGACCCTGCAATGTTTTCCCACCACTTTCTTTATACATGAGACATGGAACACGAGATGGATTTTGGAAGTAGCAGGAAGGTCCAATTTGTAGGCCACTAAACCAATACGCTTGATGATCTAGTAGGGCCCATAAAACTTGGGTTCCAACTTGTGATGTCTCTGGTATTTGAGAGATGTTTTCTTGTAAGGTTGGAGCCATAGAAACACTTTATCACATTCCTGAAAAACACTTTTTGAATGATGTTGGTGCTCCTATTGGTTCATGCAATTTTAGGCCATGTGGAGGTTATCCTTCAAAACCACTAGGGTGGTTGTGAAACCTTGCAACATTGTATCAATATATTGGATCCTTTATGTGTTTGGAAGATAGGTAGTGACTATAGGTGGGTTTTGGCCATACACTGCTTCATATGGGGTCATTTTAGTGGCCATATGATAGGAATTGTTGCACCACCATTATTCCAAGTGGAGCCATTGCACCCACTAGTTTTTTTTCCGAAGAAAAACACCGCAAGTAGGTTTACAAACATTTGTTGACCACTTCTTTTTGGTTGACAGACTTGGGGTGATAAGTTGTGCTCATGTACAATTGGGTTCCCTACGATTTAAATGAAACTCTTGCAAAAATGTGTTGGTGAAAGTTGGGTCCTGATCATAAACAGTAGAGATGGGCATGCCATGTAACTTGAAAATATGAACAAGGAAAACATGGTCTACTAGTGTTGGTGTGAGCGGGTGGGGTAATGCAAAAAAATCATCATACTTGGAGAGGCGATCAACCACCACCATGATGACTAACATGTTCCCAACTTTAGGAAATCCCACTATAAAATACATGGATATTTATGTCCACATAGATGCTAGAATGGGTATGAGTTGTAGGGTGCCTGGAAACTTGATAGTTTCACCTTTATTATGTTGGAACACCTCACATTCTATGACAAAGTGAAGGATATCCTTGTTCATGCTTGCCCATAAAAAAGAATGATGGGAATGAGAATATGTCTTTTGGAACCCTGAGTGACCCTCAATAGCTAATGAGTGAAACTCATTTAAGAGCCTCAACTTTAGTGCTGAAGAGGGTGATAGAACTTGGAGATCCTTATATATGGAAATATTTTCCTACCAAGTGTAGTCGATGGGAAGATTAGGGTCCTCCTTAAGGTGTTGAATGATCTTGGAGATATTTGGGTGTGTTAGCCACTCTTGGCGTACTTATTCAATCCAATCATGGATAGGTAAGGATAAGGAAAAGAGGGATTCATCCTCCTCATGTTGTCTTGACAATGCATTGACTACTATATTATGTTTTCCATTTTTGTATATTATTCTGTAATCATAACCCAATTTTTTTTTCAACTACTTATTTTATTCTGGGGAGGATAGTCATTCTTCCAAAACATATTTCAGACTATGGTGATCTTTTTTTATCAGAAAAATGACATCCCAAGAGATATGGATTCCATGTGTGCACTTCATGGAGAATGGCCATAATTTATTTTTCATGCATATATTTTCCCTCATTGTGGCCATTAAATGCTTGGATGGTAAAGGATAAAGTTTGATCATCTTGTGTGAGCATTGTGATTATACCAGTTCCAAAAGCATATGATTCCACAACAAAGATTTTGTTGAAGTTAGGAGTTGCTAGGACAGGTTTAGTACAAATGGCCCTCTTTATCTCTATGAAGGCTTGCTCAGTAACACATGTCTAATGAAATGCATTCTTATTAAGGATTTTGGTCAAGGGATTAGTAATTTTTCAATAATGGTGGACAAATTTCCTGTAATATCCTATGAGACCAAGAAAACCCCTTAGGCATTTTAAGGTCCTGGGTCACAACCACTCCTTCATAGCTTGTATATTTTTGGGATCCACTTTTACCCCTTTGGGTTTGACAATGTGTCCCAAGTACTCCACTTCTCTTGCTCCAAATGAACATTTGGTATTTTTGACAAACAATATTTTTTCCTATAGTAAGTGAAGGGCTTTGTCCATATGAAGAAGGTGGATATCTGAAGTGCGGATGTAAATGTGGATGTCATCAAAGAAAACCAAGAAAAACTTCTAAAGGTAAGGTTTCAATAGTGTATTCATGAGACTTTGAAAGGTGGATGGGGAATTAAAAGGGCCAAAAGGAATGACAAAGAATTCATAATTTCTTTCATCAGTTTTGAAAGTAGTCTTCGGAATATCTGCCTCCCTCATCTAGATCTAGTGATAGCCAAAGAAATGATCTAATTTGGTGAATACACAGGCACCTTGGAGTTCATCCAACATATCATCAATGACCGAAATGGGAAAATTATGTTTGATGGTCATTTTATTCACAGCATGAAAATCAGGGCACATGCCCCAAGTACCTTCTTTCTTTAAGATCATTGCCACTAGTGAAGAATATGGGCTAGTACTAGGGAGAATTACACCCTCCTACATTAATTCCTATACCATCTTTTCTATTTAATTTTTTTGAACAAATGAATATCTATAGGGACGTACATTGGGTGGTTGACTACCCAGAAGGAGAGGGATGCTATGATCATGCTCACCCCTATAAGGAGGAAGGGTTGTGGTAACCTCAAATACCTTAGGGTACTTTTCCAAGATGAGTCGCAGGCTAGGAGGAACTACCTAAGATGCTTGTTTAATGGCCTAGATGGAATTAAATTGAGAAATCACACCATGGTGGCTTTTCTTCAACAATTTTTGCATCCTATGAGAGATGATGATTTCAGGAGAGCCCGCTTGAAGACCTCATAGGGTATATGGGTTAGCGTCTTGGGTGAAACTCATATATAATTCCTAATAATCCATTTTGATTGGCCCCAGAGTGTGAATCCTTTCCACTCCTAAGACAATATCACAACCACCCATGGAAATAGATAACATGGGGGTTTTTATATTATAATCACCCATTTGGATTTTAACATTCTCACAGCACCCCCCACACTTCATAGTACCACCATTATTGTGAGGATTTGAAAATAACAAACAGGGCAGACAAAGAAATGGATCTCATTAGAAAACCAGCGATGAATAAAATTATGGGCACTACCACTATTAATCAATACCACCACCTATAGATGTTTTATGTATCCATTAAGATTCAATGTTTGCATGACCGAAATACCAAAGAGTACATGAAGTAATATGAAGGGTTTCTCTAGTTCCACAAGGATTACAACTGAAGCTTCTATGTGATCACTCGATTTAGTATATTATGGGCCAGGAGCCTCCTCTGATGGGATGTATTCATAGGGAGAGGAAGATAATGCATCAATTTCGAAGAACTTGTGTTCTCTACATTTATGCCTCGGGGAATAATTTTCATCACAATATTAGCAAATTCCTTTCTTGAAACATTCAACCATTTATGTTGGATATACCTTTTGGACCTTCAATGTTTGTGTCAGAGTTGGGTGAGCCTCGGGGCGAGGACAGATGAGAACTGAAGCCTTCATGGGTGGGGCCTGAATGATGAACTCAGCTTCCATTTCTAATTGACATGCCTGCAACCAGGTAGTAGGATGATGCATGTTCACATGACCCTTAATGGATTCCTTTAAGACACTGATAAAGCATTCAAGGTAAAATGCATTATATAAGACCTTAGTCCTGATAGCCAACTATTCAAATGTTGTGATGAAATATTTGACTGATCCAGTTTGGAACAACTTGGTGGGCCTACGCAAAAAAAGTGATTCCCTATCAAAACGAGCACAAACTTCTTTAGTGAACATATTCCAAGTGGGTATTTCTGGATAACATTACTGCCACCACTACCATCATTCTTGATCTAGGTAAAACAACTTTACATGGAGTTTGGTCTCATCATCCAAAATATTATGGAGGGAGAAGTATTTTTCCATTTGACATAACCCCAAGGGGTGTGGGAGGAATGACTATTCTCATAATGGGAATGTTGAGGGTACTCTACATTGGGATCTTTCTTCTTACCTTTTCTAAATTGTTGCATGGATTCACAGATGGATACTTAGAACTTTTTTTGCATGGACTCTTTGACTTCTTCTTGTATGGTAGGGGTGATGGATGGAATTTATGTTTCTAAGCTAGACAAACTAGTCTCCTAGTCTTCTTTGGTCTGAGCTCTGGTGGCTGGAATGGTAGCGACTTAGATAGTAGATGAGGTGTCGGGATGGAAATCAGGGCCACAAAAAATGAGATGTACCAGGGTGATCAGTAAAAAGAGAGGATTCCAATGGTATATGTGTCACTATTAAAAATGATATGTACTCGGACCAATATTTCAGGGAACAAACTAAGGAGGCTAGACTGTACCCGACTACCCATATACTAGAGAGTATCTTCTCGAGTGTTATTCTCGGAGACACTATAGCAGTTAGGAATTTGATCAGTTTATCTACAAAGGGATTTAGGATGCCTAGGTTGATCCATATACAAGTTGTGTTTGATGTGCTACCACTCTAAGGGGTACCAATAGGGTTTACAAGGGTGGCCAAAAAATGTGTTCTTAAAAACCGCTTCTGTTTTCTGCGTGTAATACTCCCTGAACATGGGTATATGTATGTAACGACAAATCTTTGTAGCTTAAAGAAGCTATAATATGTCTCTACCTTGAAAAAAATTACCCTACAAGTCTTTCCCGAGAAAGAGATCTAATACCACTTGCAATATTCCATATATAATATAGTATGCAGAACAAAAATATTTAGCAAGCAATGGAAGAACAACAATGATATATCCAGAACAATATTAGAATAATACTAGAATAACACTATAAAGATAACCTTTATTAATGATAGCAATGTTCACTTTCCTCTTTGAGGGGGAAACCTCTAGTAGAGTAGAGATCTATTACAATAATATCCAAGAAAAAAATATCCAATGCCTCCTACTCTTACTTATACTAATTCTACCTTCTAAGGAAACTTCTAGAGGAAGATCTTTCTAGAAGTGGAAGCTTCTATTAGGTATTCTTACATTGACTTATTCTCCTTTATTTATTAGGCCTTATTAACTAATGTCGGCCTTTATTACATAGAAAACATATCCTACTAACTAATGACCCATGGAGAGGGGTTATGATTAGATCCTAATAGAAGATGTCTATACTTAGTGAGTAAAATATAAGACTCTCAATGGAACTAGGATTTGGAAAAATACTTCAATATGACAAATATGGATACCAATTGGGGATGTTGAGTAAGAAAGATATCATCCATGTTTCTTTATAAAGAAGTAGTAATGGGTATGCATGGAGTTGAGATGATGTAATTCTGGAGAGGTGGTTTTTATAATAGGTGAGAAGATTGGAATTTGGTTAAATATGAACATAGGTACTCAAGGAAAAAGTGTTATGACAAGGATGAATCACAAGATGATAAAAAACCATGACTGAATTATATAAAGGTATGATTCTAGGTGCAACCATGAAGGCTTGGGGATCTCCTACAAAGCAAAAATATCCACTCATGTTAATCAGAATGCTCAGTGGAATCTTGGGGTAAGATTAGATCATGTAATGAATGAAATATTGAAATTCCATTCACTAGAAAGGGTTTCAATGTACATATAAGGTAATACATTGTGGAAGAGTTGTTCTCAAAAGATTTATCTGTCATGATGTTAGTTTTATGATAAAGGAATACATAGTGTATACATGGAAATAATATGTAACAGTTCCAAGGATTGACCCTACATTTGTTTAGATAGTACATCCATGATTGTTATAATATTAGTGAAGTGGAAGCATGGTTGTATGACAAAACTTTAGGGTGAAGTAATGTAGGTTTGTGCATACTAAATAAGTATCAACATATGCATAAGAAATGCATTATGTGCATATTAGTTATGGAACTATCTAACCATACTTTTGGGGAAGGAATTACATAAATATTATATCATTCCAAAATTGGATAAAGTTCAAGAGTTACCAAAAGATAGTGGTAAAGGGTACCACTAGGAGAATTCCAAGTTATTTGAGCCTACTGTAGAACTCAAGAACTATGAAAACAATGTAGAGATATGTTGATTACATTCCAAAGGTGTTGAGTGCATATCCAAGGTACAATGGGATGACAAGTCAAAGAGACCCAAGAATGGAAGTGAGTTCCTGAAAGGAAATAAATAAGGAACCATGAAGAAGAAAATGATTATATGCTTGGTATAGAATGAAAAATGGATAAAATATGAGGAGAACCCATCTCAATTTGAAAAATGGATATTTGGGTAGCATTGAAACATGTTGGAGAATTGACTATGCAAGTCATGTTTGAGGTTGGGTGGATAAAAAACAAAGTGGGGGGCGGGGGGGGTGTGCAAGAAACCACATGAGTTATAGTGACCTAGAAGGGGCAAGCTAAAACAATTTGGTCCAACAAAGTGTATGAATGTTGAATAACCAAAATCATTAATAGAACATGGTTGAATATGTAATTATCCATGGATATGTTGGGATAGAGAGATCCAGAAAATGATGAATTCTTAAAATTAATATCAGAATAGTATGTGGATGGAAAAGAAAATGTAGCCAAGAATGGTTGGGCTAAAAATGTACTTAGTAAAGAACCAAACATGTGCAATGCTTTTAGAAAAAGTAAAAAGGGATACAAGACCTCAATAATACTTGAGATATCCAAAAGAAAGAAGGAAAAGTGGTACAGGAAGAAAGAGGTAGATGCAATTATTGTAGCAACAATTATGATATGGCTTGTTGGACAACGATACATAGCACAGGAAAATGGAATGCATATGAATTTATGAGCATGATAGTGATGCAATATTAGTGCATATACTTATGATTTAATGAATTTAGATTCATAAATATCTATATAACATGATGATGAATAGAAGTAATTGTTGGAAGAATTGTTGTTGTCATTGATGTCAACCCTAGTCATGGGTTTTGGACCACAAGATTGATGAAGGTATTTGGACATGAAGGAGAATGAGCATGCAGATACAAAACCTACGGATGGATAGTATACATCATGTTGTTTCTGGTTGTATGTGGCATGTCACGTGGATCCTCATGGTTGAGGAGAAATGAATTTTTGAAGATGACAAAGTGAATTGAAGAACGAAGTACATGTAGGCCTTGCAGATAATTAAAGAAAAGAATTACAAAATAAGAAAGTGTCAGGTCAGACCTAATGTTAAAAGGAAGTGACATAAATGGTATAAATAAACATCATTATACATTCATTTGATACAAGTCGAATTTCAGAGGTAATAAAAAAAAAGGTTGGATTTCAAGGGAGGATGAAGTCTTTTGGTGATGTGTTCTAAGGTATGTTATTTTCAAGTCATCTTACCATTTATTCTATAAAGTTTTTTATAGAATTATTCATATGGTGAGATCGCTATGGTATTGAGAAGACATACCAAGGTACCTCTGGTAAAAATTTCAGCTCTTGATTCACTATAATTATGGAGATACACTCTGTGGAAGATAGGGTTTGTGACCAGTCCTGAAGCTAGTCAATAAACAAGTATTCCAGGTAAAATAGTCATAACTTATTCATAGAGAATCCAAATGAATTGTGAAAAATTTCATTGGAAATATTACAGACTGTAGTTTCTTGTGTGCGAGTTTTAGAATCGGATGTTAATTATTGAGTGTAGGGCATTCTGTGCAAATTCACACTCCTGAATAGACCAGAATTGAATAAAGTCTACCATTCTTTCTATAACCTCCTTTTGGGGAGGATTCAAGGAGTGAAAATTGGAGGATTTTTAGAGAATACATTGAATAATTATTATCTACAGGATCAGAGTACTCCAAGAATTGAAGAATTGCAGAAATTGAAGAAGTCTCAGGAAGCATTATCAGGTTCTATGTGATGATTGGTTTATGGTGATGATTTAATGTAAAGTTTTATTATCTCTCATATATTATTGGGTGGAAGGAAGGGGCAAGGATGGAGAGTTCAACTCTCTCTTGATATTGGAGGATTGTATCTTCCTCTTGGAGGTTTATCTCTCCCTTTACATTTGGAAGCTGTAGCTACCTTTGGAAGTCATTACTTCCCTTGAACAATAACTATTGATTATTTCTCATATATTATGCATGGTGTATTGGTGTGTATTGGTGTAACTCTTATACTATTGTTCATTTCTCATTGGATATAGTTGAATGGTTTAAGTATAAGTTGAAAAAGTTTTTAAATTGTACTTGATACTGATTCACCCCCCTCTCAGTATCATCAGTAATCTATTGTTATGTATACGATTATGGAAGTTGCTAATGACGTTTTTTGTGCCAAGAAAGAAATAAATATTGCATGGTTGAAAGTGTTTTTGATAAGGTTGATAAATATGGATCCATATGAAGGAATCTCTTACTAATAAAAAATTGCCAGGTAGCATTAAAGTTATTTAATGGAAGCTATACGGGTATGTGTTTATGTAATTTTATTGCATAATTGTTGAAGGGAATTCAGGTAAGAATTCTCATAACCAGAGTTTATTTTATAAAATCACATTATTGTATGAGTTGAATGCATTAATGGAAATAAGATACCCACTAATTGTGGTAAAGGATAAAGGCCTGCAATAATTATAAAAATTTCTTGGGTTTTGAATGCATATAAATTACATAGTATAATGTCATGTTATATTGGTTATGAGCTAATAACCAAAGAAATAAAAGGGTACAACCCTACTATAGGAATGGATGCCATTAAATCTAGTCATGTATGAGGCCATGGCATGGATGGATATGGAAAGGATTTAGTTCCACACAAATATCCAAGGAAAACCTCCTACTTTAGCTAAGGTTTGGACTACAACATTTTTTCTAACACTAATGAGCACCATAGAATTATAATCTTGGTGTAGTGTTTAGGTTGAAAGGGAAGACATCCAAATAGTTAAGAACGCAATAGGAAGTGTATGGCTGATGTGTCAAGGAATTGGGCATACATTCCAATTCACCATGGTGGGATACATGACTTAGATAAATAGAATTATGAATTCAATTCAAAGGTGCATTGAATAGGTATGCATGAAGAGTTGCACTCATGCATAGTGTGTAAGTGGTAGAGTTACACTTATGCACGATAAAATTGTTATGCTTGAATGCATTTGTGGAATGCATTTTTGTGAATGCATGTATATATGATATTAATGGGAAATTATTATGCTAACATCTAAAATGATGTAGTTATTACTAACTCATGAGGTTGAGAACATTTCTGGAGCTATTAGATAATCCAACAAGGGAGCTGCAAGTTAAAGTATTCACAAGAAATATTTGTTAAAGGAACAAAGTAAAACCTTAGATGTTGATAATATATATGCAGAGAATGATGTTTTAATTCAAGTTAATAAATAGATTGATAGTGGTGATTGAATTGTTAAATATAAACAATTATAAGATCACTTTGTAAAATTTGGAATTGTTACAATGCAAGTATATTGTATATTATGAAAGAAGCACTAATAATATATTGGTTGAATGTAAGATGGAAGAATTGAACGAAAAGTAGTCTCTAGTATGCTTCTATAGAAGGATATAATAAATATTGATGCATGTTGTTGCAACAACCAAGAAAATGTGAGATGGAATCTCATACAGGAAAAAGATTTGGATTTCCTTATGAAATATACTTGAATTTTTACATGAAATTGATATGATATTGTCTCATGATGTTTGTATGAGTGTGACACAGATGAGATGATGGTTATTGAATCTTGGATTCTTTGGAAGAATGGATATTATTGGGACATTGGAGCCTTAAATTGAAAATCCTTAGTGAGGTTATGGTAAAGAGTTGGTGCTCTCCTTATCTGTTAAAACCCTGGAAAGATGGATCGATGAAGGACTGTGTAGTAGTGAAAGGATGCTTGATCCTGGAAGGGTGAGTGAAACAAAGAGGAGGCAACTGAAGAATACTACAGTGAGCAAAATTCTTCCTAAAATATCTCTATGGAATAGAAAAGGTGACTTCTAGCTAAAGTATGAAAAGTTGAATCGGGTGCTTGGAAAAAAAAAAGCACCAAAATGACAAAAAGCTTCCAATAGTAAAGGCATGGAACTTTTTGAAGAATTTTGAATGTACATGTCTATAATTCACTAAGGATAGTGCATAAATAATGGGGAGGGGAATTTAATACCCTGATTAATCCCTAGTGAAATTGTATGTATGTTTTATAGGATTGTGAGCTAGGATATTATAGGCCAAAGTGCTTATGTGATTATTAAGATGGAGAGCCTGGAATGCTAAAGTATAGAGTACTTATTATTGTAATTTGTAATCATACTCATATATTAATAAAAGTACACCACTACTACAGACCGACCAACAAAACAATATGGGGGGTTAAACTCCACTAGAAAGGGTAAGGGGGATAGAAATCTAAGGTTAAGGGACTAAGTGAAGGGATGTAGGATTAGGAATAAAACAATAGTATTCCTAATTACTAAGGTCACATGACATTAGGTTATGTTATCCTAAGTTTAAAAAGTGGGGACAAGGGAGTCCCTTATGTGTTAAGTATCACATATGAAAAATGCAAAATATATGGGGGAATTTAGTAATTCTCCCCCATCATTCAATAATTATAGGATTAATCACCATCCTTAATCATATGTACCAGGGAAGTGGACTATGAAATGCATACTTATACATGGAAGTTGTATCTAGCAAGTGACTAGAAGAAGCAGGTTGTCAGGCCCATGGTTGAAGAAGTGGGTTTTCAGACCGATGGTCGAAGAAGTGAGTTTTCATTACTATGGTTGAAGAATAGGGTTTCCAGGCCCATGATAATTTTGTATAGGCTAGAGAAATGATGGGAATTAATTCCCAAGGTGACAAGTTGCAACTACAGGGATCTGAGACTCCCTGTCCGACCTATTGCTGAAACCCAAAAGGGAAGTGGGGAACTCAAAGGATTTTTTAGAAGAGAAGGGGCACACTTCCTGTGGTGGGATGGGCATGTGGGGCATGAGGGACTGTAGGATAGTCTCTAGAGTTGGCACATGAACCTAAGAATTGTTTTTTATTCATAGACCTTAGATTGGATTATGACTTCCTTTACCCGGGTAGATTTTATCCTAAGCTCAGGTGTGACCCATTGTTGATATTATGAGAAGTTTGGTCTATGGATGGGAGGAATGTGGAAGGTCAGCATGCAATTGGTGTTTAATTCATAAAATATAAGTGTCTCTTATGTGTTATTTTAATTATTGTGCGTGTAATTATCTATTTTCTATTATGGAATATATGTCATAATTATTATTTATGAATCATTATGGTTTTTTTCATAACTTTGTTCATGTGCAGAGAAGTTATGTTTAATTAAATGGTATTAGAGGTCATAATTTTTGAGGTGGAGTTTCCCAGTAGCGGGTCTGGGGATGCTACACAACATCTCTCCCTCATGAAGAAGTTCCAACCAATTCATCATAACCTGAAGTTCCTTTTGATGATGTGATTGATATGATTGAAAAGTTGAGACTTTATGAGAACTCAACACCCTCTCAATCAAATAAGAAACCTGGACCATCTCATAAAGTCTCACCAAAATGGATCATAAAAACACTTGAAAGTGTTCATCCTAATGGTGTCGGAAATATAGGAACCATAATTTCCTCAAGACAATATGGAGGTGATGTAGATAATTCAAACTCAAGTGATGTAGATGACATGGATATTTCATATGATTTAGAGTTAAATTTACCTACTAAATTTCAACCAAATTCCTTTTAATAAAGCACTTCTCATGATGAGTGGAAAGAATCCATGCATAAGGAATATCATTCTCATATCAAGAATGGGACATGGAAGTTGGTGGAACCTCCATTCAAAACCAAGATAATCAGCCACAAGTGGGTATTCAAGAACAAGTACAAATAGGTGTTGGCAGCCACACATGATTTTTGATATTTAACATGATCAAAAGACATCACATTTTTCTTTAGTTTCCATCACCTTGAATCTGTAAACACTTTTCTGAGTTTTGAAATGATTGTTGGGTTAAAGCCTACCTTATTAATTTTTATTGTTTCAATTTTCGATTGTTTTATTTTAATTCATGACTGTAAGCATGAATTAAACATAAAACTTGGCTTGTTTTAATATTTTTATGCCTTGGAAATATCTTTTAACAAGCCATCCATGTGTAATTGAAATTTAAATCTTATTAAATGGTTGATTGATCCATTTTTCGATTTTTTTGGTTTTAATATGGTTTTTTTATGGTTCGATAGTTCATTATCGAATTGTCTTGGTACATGAAAAACTTTGGTTTATTATTTTCTATTCGTTCATGAGTTTAATGGTCACATCAACATTCATGCAAACGTGTATAGACCTATTGTACTCGATTCCTCACCTTATCTTGTTGGCTCGAAACGTTAATGAAGCTATTCATTGTTTGCATAGGGTTTTGTACTTTGTAGTTCCGACACTCATTGCAAGATATGGTAAGGGATACAATGAATCATCTAGTGTCCATCCTCACTATCCAAGTTATGATAACCCACAGGCTCTGTTATTTTCATATTTCCACCCTCTGTTCAGACCTACTTCTGTTTCTTGCATGATTGGAACCAAAAACTATCGTGAGTAATCTATGTTACATTTTGGTTACAATGGTCATGGCGCCCATCATTCACATAGAGATGAATGGATGCCAAACTTAACTTTCCCATGACGATGTGATTGAGGACCTAAAGAGAAATTTGAGGGTTATAATCTTTAGGTGGTAGAATATTTCGCACAAACCTTTGATGGTTTCAGAGGTAATATTTGGGACATACAGTTAGAAATGACCAAGGAATTCGTGAGCAAAGAAATAGGGCTTCCATCAAAGGGTGAGAGGTGGTTCAAAAATTCCCGAATAGAATAAGTCCCATGAATTTTGTTTATGACATCTCGTAAAACCACTTGTTGCATGAAAGGTGTTCCTATTTCTATTTTAAAACCTAGATGGCATAGTTTGATGTTAATTCTGAAACAATTCTTTACAAGTGAGGGTTGATAAAGACTAGTCTTTCTCTACCGAATGTGTTTGCTTGTGAATTTCATAGGTTTTTATTTAGATATGCCATTTTATTTATTTATGAGTCTCTCTAAGATGTCCAAGCGTTACAATCGACAGGTTGTCAATTTGAGCCTTTTCCACCATGGATTGGTTAAAATCTTGTTGATACATCATATGTCGACCATAGGTGACAGTTGGGATATCTTTTTGATGAGGAATGGTTTCTCCCAGGATGATCCTACAGCCAACCCTCTCTTAATTCCAAACACTAACATGGAGGAGCCAATGGTTAAAAGCCAGTTCATAACTTTAATTGACGAACCAAATTTTATTGATAAAACCCATCTATATAAAGGGTTACTGCGTAGATCTCTTGAACAAGTGACTATCGAATTGGAGAGAAATTATCCTCTTGTTCCTACGAATTATGCTATCTTGAACACTAATGTTAAATCATATGCCAAGAAACTCTATAAAGGAAAAAACAACAGTGCACAGATTTAGGTTTTGTTGGCAGCCAACCCATTTTTTTGATTGATCTCAAAAAGATGCCTACACCCCTTGTCGTATTACGACAAATCATTGTCGCATTGTGCTTCTAGACATTCGTCTCATTTTTTGCGACAATTACGATTCAATTTCGTTTCAGTTTTTACAACTGCAAGTGTGAAAAAACCTCTTTCGTTGCTTAGATTGTCATCGTTTTTTGGTTGATTTACTGAAAGACGCTTGATCACTGGTTTATCACATGACTGCTAAAGGTTGTCTCGAACTTATATTCTTGAGCATTATCTTACCTGGATTGCACATTTGGATATATTTGATTGTAAAACCTTTGGGCATAAAAGTTATTGGTCTTGTTTTGATCTTATGAAAATTGTAATGGATTTGGTCTTATTGCTTTTTTCCTTATTATGGATT
>ML780724.1:756351-787558 GCA_009831015.1 Picea engelmannii
GGGTATGTTTGTGTTTTATTTGGGAATGCTTTCGGCAATATTATTCAAGATGTGCAAATGGTTAAAGTCATCATTTACTTCAGTTTCTGGGGTTATTGGGCAATATGCAAAATGCCAAGATAAGCTAAACAGAGCGCTCATAGATGGCAAAACCCAATAGTTGGCATCAAAGTATTTAAATTCGTGCATAATGCAGAGAAACCATTTTATAACTTCTAGGGCGCAAAGCCACGACTGCCAGAGGTCAGAAACGTTATGTAACATTGCCAGAGAGGGCTGGAAACATTATGTAACATTGCCAGAGATCTAAAACGTTATGTAAAGGGATGCCATGCATTGCCAGAGGGTTGGAAAATGGGAGATGAGAGCTGCTATGTTGGAGAAATGGGGGAATAGACGTAGCATAGATCAGAGAGAGGAATGGAGGTCTCCAAGCACTGTATTGTTTTATTTTCAATGAGATAGTTAAGAGTTGTCCCATTAACACGATTTATGTTATTGCCATTTTGCTGTAGGGTTTTCATTAGCACGATTTCCATTACTGCCAGTTGTTGTTAGTTATATCCAATATGCATTGAGTGAGACGGCCTGTTGACAGAGAAGGCAGGGCCCCCTTCGATGGAAACAGAGTTGTGTAGATTTCATTTACAATAGACATTATCTTTCAGTCATTTTCTCATTGATTTCATAGAACAAAAATAACATTTGTACTTGCAACAGAGGTTTAACATCTCAAGCTTCAAGTTTAGCATTATCTTTTTAGCCATTGATTTCATTTCTTCAGTTTTCACATTTAGACTGCTCAACATTCAGGAACTAGTTTGGGTATCTCATGAGATGAAGAAGTTTCATTTGATTACAATAGGAAGTTGCATAGGATGGTTACTGAGTTGTGTGGAGTGATAAGTAGCAAGAACTTAACTGTTTTCAGTAGATCTCTTACATGCATATACAAAATAGTTTTATGAAGTTAGTACAGAACAGTGTCGGTCAGTACCGAGTAGTGCAGAACAGAGTAGAGTACAGTAGCTTCTTTCAGCAAGATTCTTTTAACAGTTCAGGGACTAGTTTGGCATTCTTTAAACCCCCTCTTCAGCCCTGCATTTCCTGTGGTGGTTCCTCTAAGTCTACCTTCACGGGTTGACAATTAAATGTTGATTTACATGGTATATCTGCAGCTCGACAGCATGCTGTGCAAGTTTGGTCTCCTCAATAAACTAGAATTGAATAAAGTCTATCATTGTTTCTATAACTTCTTTTTGGGGAGGATTCAAGGAGTGAAACTTAGAGGAGTTTTAGAGAATACATTGAATAATATTATATACAAGATCAGAGTATTCCAAGAATTGAATAATTTAAAAAATTGAAGAAGTCTCAGGAAGTATTATAAGGTTCTATGTGATGGTTGGTTGATGGTGATGATTTAATGTAAAGTTTTATTATCTCTCATATATTCTTGGGTGGAAGGAAGGGGAAAGGATGGAAAGTTAAAACCTCTCTTGATATTGGAGGATTGTATCTTCCTTTGTAATTTTATCCCTCCCTTTACATTTGGAAGATGTAGCTACCTTTGGAAGTCATTACTTCCCTTGAACAATAACTATTGATTATTTCTCATATATTGTGCATGGTGTATTGTGGTGTATTGGTGTAACTCTTATACTATTGTTCATTTCTCATTGGACATAATTGAATGGTTTAAGTATAAGTTGAAAAAGGTAAATTGTACATGATACTGATTCACCCCCCTCTCAGTATCAACAGTGGTTGTACCTGGACCCTAGCACCCATTACTGAAACATCTGGAGAAATGGCTGCCCAAATTTGATCCAAACTCAAATCAGTCTGTTGAGGATCGTATAAAAAAAATTACGTTGGGCATTAGACTCTGGAGTGTTGAACATGAGGATGTAATATGCAGATTATTCCCTTATACTTTTGAGGGAAATTCCTCCACGTGGTATTTCGCTCAACAACCCCAAACCATTGTCTCATGGGACAAATTTGAAACTTGTTTCTTGGAAAAATTTGGAGATGATAAATCTATGGAAGTCTTGATTATGGAAATTTCCATCTTAAAGATGAATCCTAAGGAAAAAGTGAAAAATTTTAACCAAAAATTTCTTACTTTAAAGAATAAAATCCCTGTAGATTCAATGCCCATTGAAAGTTTAATTGTTGCATATTATGCTAAAGCCTTGGACAATAATATATACATATGGGTCAAAAGGTCTAAAAAGAACACGTTTCTTGAATCCTTTGAGGAGGCAAGACTAATTGAAAAGGATATTTTCAGCCTGAAAGATAATCTTAGTAGTCAAGTTGAAACAACTTCATCCTCAAAAATGAAAATAAAGATCCTTACTAGGCCTCCTCAAACTAAAAATCGACCAAAAACTTTAGACTTAGAAAGCTTGCAGAAAGCTTTCCAAAAAATATCTAATCAGGTCGTTGACTTGAAGAGATCATCCGAGGAGGAATGAACAACCAAAGGAAGTTTCAAACCTCCTTTCAAAAAACTTGTCCTCGCAACCGGCCAAACCCAACCACTGAAGGTCTAAATTTTGAAAGTTTACAATATTCTTTGCAAACCATCTTAGAAGCACATGATAATTCTACCTGTGCCCCTCATGAAAATTCTGAAGACGTAGTTGAGAAAGAAGAACCTGAAGAAGAGGAATCATCTCCCAATGTCTTCGGTCACTTCTTGAATAGTATATTCCAATCAAATTTTGAAATTGCTCACCCCTACAACACAAGGAGAAAAATGCAAAACAAACCCTCTTCTAAAGTTAGTAGAAATGTGTTTCCAAAATAGTCGAAGAAAGATGAAATTAAACAGATCTTAGCAGCTCCATATTTAGATTACAATTTAATTGAGGATCTAAAAAAACTGAGAGCTAACATTTATGTCTTTGAGATGCTGAAATTTCCCCTTATTTTGCAGAAAATGCTTTAAAATATCGTTGAAAACAGTAAAAAAAACTATCATAGCAGCAAGAAATCAGCAGAAATCGATTCAAATATTGCCAAAAAAATCCCAACTAAAATGACATCCAAACTTCCAGGTAAAAGGGATTTAGCAGGAAAAACTGTAGCAAATGTAAATAAAACTATTTTAGGGATAGCAGCTAAAAATCAACAGAATTTTGTTGTTAATGCTCGAAAAAATGTCCCGCCTTTTTTGTTAACCTTTGAAATTTTCAATAGGAATGTACACGATTGCATGGTCGATTCCGATGCATCGTCAAACTTTATGCCTCTATCTATTTGTCAAAAAATTAATGCAGAAGTTAAACCTTCTGATCTCAAGATCATCCAGCTAGATCGAACAAACGTTAAGGTAATTAGTGAGCTTAATAATGTTTTGGTTAGATTATCTTCCAATCCTAAGGTTCATCAAATAATTGACATTATCATTGTTGATATCCCTGAAGTTTACATTTTTTTAAGCAGGGACTGGTCAGAACAACTGCATGGTTACTTTGATACAGATTGGTCTTATTTGTGGCTACCTGAAAAGGGATAGCCCAACAAAATCAGGATAAACAGAGAACACTATCTTAATCATACTGTGACAGATATTAATGACGCAAACGAACCTTTCACTACATCTGTTAATTCATTTGAAATTCAGGGAATGAATACCTTCTTTGGTAATTTGATGGCTGAAATTTCTCCTATTACTGATCTTGGGCAGCAATCGGAAGTTATGACCTATACTCAGACATCAGCTTTGCCAAGTATGCCAAGTACTATTGATGAAGCCCAAATCTGGTCATTGTACTTTGATGGATCCAAATCCAAAGAAGGAGCAGGTGTAGGTTATGTGCTCATCGATCATGTAGGTAATAAAAAGTTTATTTCTTGCAAGCTAGAGTTTGAGTGCACTAATAACACTGTCGAGTACGAAGCACTTCTACAAGTACTTAGGAAATATTTGGATATGGACATGCATAATTTGATGGTATTTGGTGATTCATAAATCATGGTTAAGAAGGTAAGAAATGTCATACATTGCTTATCACCACATATGAAAAGCTACCAAACTGAGGTATGGAGTTTGATGCAAAAATGTTCAGCATTTAGTATAAATTTCATCCCTAGATTAAGTAATTCGAAAGATTATTTATTGGCCAATGTTGCTTCTAAACTATTTCCCATGGAAGGTCTTTCCCCTAATGCTTTTTCAATCTAATTATAGTTCAGGCCGTTAATCCAGGATAACATCACAAATTGGATAGTATTCAATGATGATCAACAAATTATCAACTTCCTACATATGGAGGATACTTTTCAAGGTGCAGTCATTTATGAAGGCACTCACAATGAAAACCTCTGAAACTTCACGGTAATATCAGATCCTAGATCTCCTGAATCAACATCTGATCTGGTAAACTCTATCCCCAGATCTGTTGTAAGACTAGAGAAATTTTATGACTTGCATGATAAATTTAGAGGGACAGTTGATTTTAAAACAAACAGTTCTTCTTTGATTTATGTGACGATTAATTTAGGAACAAAGGAAAATCCTCAAAATATCAATATGGGAACAGGATGTTCTAATCAAGAACGATCTACTTTTATAAAATTGTTTAAATAATTTAAAGACGTTTTTTCCTGGACGTATGATGACTTGAAAACATTCGACCCCAATATCATACAACATATCATCCCCATGAAACCCTAAACACATCCTTTTCAACGAAAATTGAGGAAGATGAACCCTAAATTGGAACCCACCATTAAAAAAAAACTGAATAAATTACTATCTGAAAAGATAATTTTCCTAGTAAGGCACACACAACAGTGTGTAATCTAGTCCCTATAAGGATGAAAAGTGGTGAAATTTGACTCTGTGTCGGTTTTTGGAACCTTAACCAAGCATCTAATAAAGACAACTACCATGTTCCTCCAATGGAACAAATTCTACAGCAAGTGTCTGGTTCCAAAAGGCTATATTTTCTAGATGGGTTTTCGGGATACAACCAAGTCCTTATGTCTCCCTCAGACTAGCTTAAAACCACTTTTCATACTCCATGGGGCACTTATACCTATAGGAAAATTCATTTTGGATTGATAAACGTTGGTGCCACTTTCCAGAGAGCAATGGACATTTCTTTCCATGGCCTTATTAACCAATCGGTCGTGATCTACCTTGATGATGTCACCATATTCTCTAAAAACAAGAAATATCGCGTGTCTCACCTCAGGGATTTCCTGGAATGATGTCGTAAGTTCGTCATATCTCTCAAGCCTAAGTAATCAGCCTTTTTTGTAGATAAAGGTAAACTAATTAGGTTTATAGTGTCTAAAAATGGAATGATTATTGACCCTAAAAGAACCCATGCTATCACTAAAATTTCCCCTCCCTCTTCCAAAACTGCCATGCAACCCTTTCTAGGCAAGACTAATTTCGTCAAAAGGTTTATCCCAAGTTTCTTGGAAATGGTAAGACCATTACAGAATTTAATTAAAAAGGATGTTATGTACCGTTAGGGACGACAGGAAAGTTAAGCTTTCGATTCAATTAGAAAAGCAATAATAGAAGCCCTTCCTTGATGAGTCCTAGTTTTTTTCACTCTTTACACTTTTGCGTCTAACCAATCTTATGTTGTTGTGTTAACACAGAAAAATGATGAAAGAAATGGGATACCAATTGCCTTCATGAGCTCAGCTTTCAAATAAGCATAGCTTAACTACCCTACAGTATATCAACAAGCATATGTTGTTTTTAAAGCAGTGAAACACTTCCGGTCATACCTGCTGAAATCCAGAACCAAGGTTATCGTTCCTTACCCATATGTAAGGAACATGTTAGTACAAAAAGAAATGGGTGAGAAAAAGGTCAAATTGGATGATGTCATTACAGGAATATGACCTCGAAATAACCCCTGGCACATATTGTTAGAGGTCAAGGCCTATGTACTCTAGTGGTCGATTTAGTTGAAGAACAGGAAAGTCAAGTCAACACCTTAACTGTAAATCAGCATAACAAAAAACAAATCAATTGTGCACAAGTTACTATCAATTTTTGGTATGAGAACATTAAATTTTATTTGAAACATGGATCTACTCCCTGTGATCTTGATCCTAAAATAAGAAGAGCACTCAGGTTAAAATCTGCATCTTTCCAGTTAATAAATGATGTATTATTTCGAAACAACTTTGATGGTGTTCGTATGCGTTGTTTGGAAAAGTAAGAGTCAGAGAAAGTGCTCTCTGAACTTCACGTAGGTGAAGCTGATGGTCACTTCAGTGGAGATACCACTGCTCACAAAGTTCTAAGAGTTGGGTACTATTGGCCCACTTTTTCTAAAGATGCCCATGCGTTGTGTCGTAAATGCATAATCTACCAAAAGGTTGCAGGTCGGGTGAAAAAGGAAACATTCCCTTTGCACCCTATTACTGTATATTTTCCTTTTCAGCAGTGAGGCCTTGACATCATAGGACCAATCAATCATTCTTCTTTGCAATAGCACAAGTATATACTTACATCAACGAATTATTTTACTAGATGGTATGAGGTTGTACCTTTGAAAGTGGTGAACAAAAATTAGGTAATATATTTCCTAAACTCTCATATCATCGCTCGATTTGGTGTTCTCGAATGTCTAGTCTTTGATAACGCCTCTTAATTTTCATCCCTTGATATGAACATTTTTTCTTTGGAAAAAGGGATCAAACTGAAGTATTCTACAAGCTAGTATCCTCAAGGAAATGGCCTAGCAGAATCAATGAACAAAAATTTAATCAATATTATTAAGAGAACAATTTCATAAATTCACAAAAATTGGCACAATGCACTATATAATGCACTCTAGGATGATAGGGTAACCCCAAAAGCATTTGTTGGTAATTCCCCTTTCTTTCTCGTCTACAAAAGAGAAGAAATTATCCCTCCACATGTTTTACTTCCCTCACTGTAATTGTCGCAGAAAGTTAAAGAAGAGGAATGCCCTCCTCTAGAAAATCGAATAAACGCCTTATTGAAACTAGAGGAAGTGAGAACACAAGCAAAGAAAAAACCAGGTCAGCATCAACAAAATGTAAAACGATGGTTTGATTCAAATTCTTCTTCAGATAGGAATTCCGATGTCGAAGACTTGGTTCTAAAGTGGGACAAAGCTCATAAGGGAAAAGGGGAACACATCAAGTTCCAAAATCTATGGTTGGGACCATTTGTAATTTCTGAAAAATTGGGTCCCAGCTCTTTTCGTCTGCATAATTTGGAGGGATAGATAGACACTTTCCCAGTGAATGGCCAGGCTCTCAAAAGGTATTCCACCTAATGATTCTAGATTCACCCCTTTGTACATATTTTGTTTGATTAATTTTATTTTCTGTTCATTTTAATTTTGGTTCTTTTCATTTTGCTTGTTTTTTATTTGTTTCTGAATAATTATGTTTGAGTCACCAATTCGTTTGTGGAAGGGAAATCATATTTTTTATCCAAGAGGAATAGTTGATGACTCCTCAAAGAACCAATGTTGTAAATGATAAATCTCGGATCAGCAGAAGTAAATTTTTGTTCAAAACAGTGGTCCTGGTTTCTCTTTAAAATTACGAGAAGACACAATTATCATTAATAAAACTCTTAACGATGTCACTTTTTTAAGGAAAATAACTCAATTATACCTTCATGTCCTTGAGATGATTTATTAACATAAATCTAAATGTTCGAATCATGATGAAGGTCATCAAACGAGAAAACAAGTTGTAAAAGGTCAAGTTTTGTTTTTGAAATCTGAGATTTTTTGCATCACCCTGATCTCTTGAATATCATAAAGTTTCTATGAAATTGTAAACAAATTATAGATAGTTGAAAGCACTGCAAGGTGTGGGAAGTGTATGTAAACCCTCCGAGACACTGAATAGGTCTGCTAGAAATGTGTAAATGCATGCATGATGTCAATGCAACTTTGTCAAGGTACTGAAGAGGCCTGTTGGTAGCGAAGCAATGTCAGGTTGAAGAAAATTATCAGGTATTTCTTTTTGGAATTGATCGAAAGTAAATATGTTCTTTATCTTGAATGAATGAATTTTGGATAGGATAGAGGTGTTAGATTGGGTTAAATGGCATCCCTGTCAAGGCTATGGATGCCTACTGGCAGTAGTGGCCCTATCAACAGTATCAGAGTCGGTTTCCTAAACGTCGTTTCGCTCATAATCAAAACCTGATACCAAATTGGATTTTTGACATAAACACATTTGACGCTACACTATGTTATTTTCTGAGTTTTGATCAAATTGCTTGACCTACTGTCAACTGTTTCTTAAATTTTCATTCTTTCTTATTCATCCTAACATGAACTTTCTGGTGAAACAGAGATAACTATTTTTCCCAGTACGTCTCCATTGTTGGTAACCACACATGATTTTTTATATTTAACATGATTGAAAAACATCATATTTTTTTGTAGCTACCATCACCTCGAAACTATAAACAGTTTTCTGAGTTTCGAAATGATTGTTGGGTTAAATCCTACCTTATTATTTTTTACTGTTTCAATTTTTTATTGTTTTATTTTAATTCATGACTGTAAGCATGAATTTAACAGAAAACTTGGCATGCTTTAATAATTATATGCCTTATAAATATCTTTTAACAAGCCATCCATGTGTAATTGAAATTTAAATCTTATTAAATGGTTGACTGATCCATTTTTCGATTTTTTTGGTTTTAATATGGTTTTTGTATGGTTCAATAGTTCATTATCGAATTGTCTTGGTACATGAAAAACTTTGGTTTATTATTTGGTATTCTTTCATGAGTTTAATTGTCACATCAACATTCATGCAAATGAGTATATACTTGTTGTACTCGAGTCCTCACCTTATCTTGTCGGCTCGAAACATTAATGAAGTTATTCATTGTTTTCATAGGGCTTTGTACTTTGTAGTTTTGACACTCATTGCGAGATATGGTAAGGGATAAAATGAATACTCTTGTGTCCATCCTCACTATCCGAGTTATGATAACCCACAGGATCTCTTATTTTCATATTTCCACCCTCTGTTCAGAACTACTTCAGTTGCTCACACGATTGGAACCTAAAACTATTCCGAGTAATATCTGTTGCATTCTAGTTACAATCGTCACGGCACCCATCATTCGCATAGAGTTGAATGGATTTTAGGCTTTCATTTCCCATGACGATATGATTGAGGACCTAAAGAGTCATGGCTGGGATATATTCCTTAAGAAATTTGAGGGTTATAATCTTTAGGTAGAAGAAGCCTTCGCACACAACTTTGATGGTTTCAGAGCTAAAATTGGGGACGTACAATTAGAATTGTCCGAGGAATTCATGAGAAAGGAAATAGGGCTTCTGTCAATGGGCGAGAGGTGGTTCAAAAATGATCAAATAGAAGAAGCCTCATGGAGTTTGTTTATGACATCTTGTAAAACCACTTGCTCCATCAAAGTTATTCATATCGCTCTGTTAAAACCTAGATGACATAGTTTGTTGTTAATTCTAAAACAATTTGTTACATGTGAGGGTCGATACGGACTGGTATTTCTCTACCATATCAATTTTCTCATGAATTTCATAGGTTTTGATTTAGATATGCCATTTTACTTATTGATGAGTCTTTATAAGATGTCCAAGCATTACAAGAGACAAGTTGTCAATTCGAGCATGTACCACCATGGATTGGTTAAAATATTTTTGATACATCATCTGTCGACCATAGCTGAAAGTTGGGTGATAATTTTGATGAGGAATGGTTTCGCCCAAGCTGATATTACAGCCAAACCTATCTTAATTCCAAACCCTAACATGGACAAGCCAATGGTTAAAATCCAGTTCGTAAATTCAATTGATGAACCAGAGTTTATTGATAAAACCCATCTAGATAAAGGATTACTACGTAGATCTCCTGAAAAAGTGACTATCGAATTGGAGGGAAATGATCCTCTTGTGCCTGTGAATGATGCTAGGTTTAACGCTAATGTTAAATAATATGCCAATAAACTTTGTACAAGAACAAAACAAAAGTGCACAGATTTAGGTTTCAATAACAAGAGAATGGGTCGCCTAATCTCTAGGAAACTAAGGAACTGAAATGATACTCATCTAAGCTCGATCGATTTTATCAAGATCGATGAGGGTTTGTATCCTTAGATAAAGGATTTTCTAGTTTAGTAAGATCCATAAATTCAGGGTTCCACGAGGGAGGTTATCATTCATTCTGAACCTTATGATTTCATGACAAATTTACCACGATGCCTTAAAGGTAAATAAGGATTCTCTAGTATTAGGAAAGATATGAAGAAAACAACAGGTAAGACTAAAGAACCCTTGGTTGATTTCATCCTTCTTCGACCTGCCATCTCCCATGTACACTGTGATGGTTGTTTCGAGTGGGTTGAGGGTTACTATATCGACATTCCTCTCTTACAGGCCTGAATTAAAACTCTAATTGCTCAAAACGATTTTTTGAGGCAAGAAAACCTTGATCTCAAGGCGCATGCAGAGATGGATACTAAACATATCAAGAAATCTGGAAACTTAGTCATCAAGAATGTGACCAGTGTCAAGGCAATAATAAACTCTAAACTGTCTGACCCCTCTTTAGTTAACTTTTAATGGTAAAACAATATTATTTTCCTTTTGTTTTTATTTTTGTTATCTAATTAGAAATAAGTAGATATGAAGTTTGATTTTATTTACTAAAATTAAGACTAGCTACAGAATCTTCGATTGTGTAGCCAAGTCTCTTTTAATAAAAAATTAGTTATTAGTAATTGTTTTTCTAATTTATCAATTTGGTTTTGGTTTTCTCAGGAAATGGAAGATTCTATTGTTGATTATTTGGAGGAAATATTTTCAATGATACACCTAAATAATTAGTAGTTTCTCCTTCTTTATGTTTTATAAAAACTTTGATTTATTTTTTGAGTAAACCAACTCTATTATGAGTGGTTTCCAATCCACTACTTTTGTAATATTACTTGATTTGGGAGATTCAACTCTATCATGTGAGATATGAGTATTTGGATCCCAGGTTACTTTAAATACTGTTCACATTGTTAGTGAAGGACATCTTTGCTTGAAACAAATTATGGACATGTAATTCTCAGAATTGAATGGACACGTTGTTCACATTTCATCTTTAGACCAACGTGACATTGTATCATTTATGTTTTGCCTCTTATATTATGGGATATTAATATGTTACATAGCTTTAGCCTCAACAACATATAATGTTTCATTTTATTTAGCGCTTTAAAGTTTGTCTATAATTTATTGTTTCAAATAATATATCCGTGATCATTATTTAACTTTAATATCAATGATTTACACTTGATGTTGAGTTGATATATCATATGAATGCTACACATTAAAATTTCTTTTACTGTAAACATTCATCATTACAAGGTCACTAGATCTATGTGTTTATTCATCTGGTCTTATATCCTTACTCCCGAAAACACTTTGTGTTCACTCAGGAGATGTTAGCATACACCTATTTCAAATTTCTCTCACAGGCAAGATAACTGGAAGTTTGGATTGCACACGGACATAGACACAGTATAAAGCTAATCTCAGGTTAGTTTTGTTCACATTTAATTTATGTTATTAGTTTATTTGTAAATGAAATGAGGCAGTTTAAATTGGTTATGGCCCTTATTCTATTCTTGTTTTAGACTACATTTTATTAGTATCCTTAGAATTCTTATATTTTAATTATAAAATAGAAAATATAAAAATGTGTGCTTTCTTTATCTACTTTGCCAATAATTAAAAAAACATTGATTTCGCAAGACATCTACCAAAACTTGCAAATTGTAAATATTTTTTTCATAATCACATGTTCATATTTATGTTTTTGTTTAGTATTTGTAAATAATTAGATTCGTATACACAGTATTGTAGTTATAGATTTAGGGTAGTTTATTTTCTTTCATTATTTTAGGACCTTAGTTGGCTAACGAAGCCATTAAACCTGTCAGGATAGATCACACCAAACGGCTTGGGTTGATTAGAAAACCCTAGACCGGATCTATCCTTCCTGTTGACAGTGTGTCACTTATGCCCATCAACAATAGGATGGTTCACTTGACAAGAAAAAATAAAGGCTCATGGAAAAAGGATTTGCACATAAATAAGGTATTGGCTATGAGGAGACTTTTGCTCCCACAAAAAAATGGGATACCATATTTACTCTATTTTCCATGGTAGCACCGAATGGATGAAAACTTCGACAAATGGATGTGAATATGGATTTATCAAATGGGGACTTGAAATAGAATGTTTTCATGTCTCAACCAGAAGGATTTGTTGTGAAAGGACAAGAAAAAAAAGTATGCAATCTCATAAAATCCTTAGATGTCCTTAAACAAGCAACGTAATCTTGATATGAAAATATAACTGAACATCTTCTAAAATTTAATTTCAGGCACTGCAATATTGATGATGCAGCTCTATTTGTCAAGGAAGTTGGAAAAATTGTTGTAATTATTGTAGTATATTTAGATGACTATTGATAATAGGGAACAATGAAATATGCATTGCATCGATAAAGAACGAGTTGAAGAAAGGATTTGAGATGATAGATTAAATGGGAAATCATCACTACTATTTGGGAATTGATGTGATTCAAAATCCAAAGTACATATTGATCTCCCAGAATAAATATGTTGGAGAATTGTTGAACAAATTCAACATTATTGAGTTTAATGATCTTTCCATTCCAATGGAACAAAATTTGAAGCTCACATCAAAGGAGGGGAATGCATTTGAGCCTGCAACCAAGTACAAACAACTCGTGGGAAGTATTATATATCTTACTACCACTAGACTAGAAATTTCATTTGTTTTTGGGATTCTTTCTAAGTTCATGCAAAATCCTTGTGAAGGACATATGAAGTTGGGAAAAACTTTTTGCCCTTTTTTTGACAAAAAAAACTACAAAATTTTATGTTTTTCAACTGCAACCCCTTCAAACCCATATCTCCCTTAGAAATTTTACCTTGAAGTAAACACAAGAGTTCTAGAGAATTGTATTAGATTTTTAATCATATTTGTTTTAATGTTTTTTATGGACATATTGGGACAAATTCGAGGGGCACCAATGACATATACTTTAAAATTTTAGGTATGGGTAATGAGTGACCTTCATGTATGCCCCTCATTTTTTTAGAGATGGTTATTAATTTTATGGAAACCAAATGTATGCTCATAATGCACATAGATCGTACTTGGTAGTGGAATATATGTTGAGTATTTTCAAACTTAAGCACTATTTTTTATTATTTATCGAAATAGCATATGTTTAAAAAATGCTTCCTTATTGACACATGTTGGTGGCCTCTCATTTTATTTCAAATGTGAGTCTTATCAAACAAGATACAACTACCCTTTTGAAGAGGACAGCGCAAGGAACATCCTTGTGAGTTTTTACATTTTTTGTTGTTTTCATTGTTATGATATTGAATTTTCATTGTGACTAGTTTTTAGCTCACTAAATTTCCTAGTGATAAAGTTTAGAAAAAAAATATTAAAAAATAGAAATCCCATATGAAATTCACAAATTATTATACCATGAGAAAGTAGACTCAATGATGAATCTACTGGTATAAAATCCGACATGTAATTCTCAAATTTTGCATGGTTTCCACCTTGCTCAAGTGAAAATTTTCAAAAAATTGTAGAAATGCTTGTTGTATTCATTGACCAAAAACTCTTGGGTGAGAGTTTTTTAGCCCAAAAAGTAACCCGGGGTTAAAAAAAACTCTTGCCCAAGAGTTTGTTTCAAATCTTGGCCAAAATAATGGAAAGAAATATATTCTTGTTAATCACAAAGTTTGATACCAAAAATTTAATCATACTCGGCCCAGAAACTGAAATGTTCTTGGCCAAAAAATTATCTAACCACAGCTAAACTCTCGGCCAAGAAAAGTTTAACCTTGGTTAAATTATTTTCCGAAAAATATTAAAACTCTCGGCCGAGAAAATATGTTGACATTTTTCTTAGTTGAGAAATTGGAAATTATAACCTAGAAACACCTAATTCTCAAAATATTATGTTGCAAAAAGAGTTCTAAAGTCTTGAAGGTAACTCAAGGTTTTGGACTCGAGTACTTGAAGGTGGATGAATTCAACATGATTATATATTTTGATTAAGAATTTGTTGGGGATAAAGAAAATGGAGTATCAACTTAAATATATCTCGTGAGCCTTGGATCAATAGTTCTATCCCATAGATCACACAAATTGTTAAGTACTTGAGTAGATCTACAAACATACTTCATAAATAACCCTTAATCTCAACAAGAATACACCAAATATTGAACACAATAAATAGACAAAACCCTTGAGTTAGGGAAACATCATATATTAATCCTTAGGGAAGGATAACACTCCTCAAGCAGTCCCCTCTTTTTACAATCATAATATACTTCATTATGCTTCAATACATTGCTTACACTTTTTTATATAACATTGTCTCTATCTCCTAGGAACATTCTAGAGAAGAAATATTCTAGAAATCCTTCTCACATTTATTATGGTCATATTGATATATATAACTACCATAGTGGGTCTTATTTAATAATATAGTGGACCTAGTGGCACAGTCGTGACCCTCGCAGTCCAACCGCTTCCACCAGGATCTTCTCTAACTTTGGCCTGAAGAGCTAAAATGCCCTTCAACTCCCCAGTCGGAAGTTCTTAACCCACAACAACTCTCCACTGATCTCCCTTCCAAATCGGGAAATCGGAATTCACAGTTTCGTGAATTCTATGGTCGTGTGATTCTAACCTCACGACTCCCCGAAGTCTGATGTGAGTCAACGCTGACTCCCCTCCACTATCGAAACTTCTCTCCATCGAAATATCACTACTCGCGATGTCAACAAATTGAAACCCCAACCTCCGAGTCCCGATATGCCAATTTTCCGAGACTCATGTGGACTCAACTCCTCCGCCTTTTACCTTTCTATCAGAACTTCAGAACTCGCGAGATCGTGAGTCTGACGTTGATGAACTCGGGACTTACCTTTCCCCGAACTCCGACACAGCGCCACCTGTACTCTACTAATCCCCGTGGTCCCACAATACCACGTCACCTCGGGATATCGCGTATCGCGAATCTGACCTACAAGTGTTCTCTGTTATCGAGAACCCCAATTCTCTGAACCCCGATTCTATGGGGTCCTTCGACACGCGTCCCCACGATCAACAGTTATGATTTTTTCGGGATATCGGGTACCGCAATATCGCCACTTCTGCTCCACCACTTTGGTACTCCAACTCGCGATATATCGATATGCGATGGCACGTACAGTTCTAACGATCTCGATGAACCCAGATCAACGACATCGCTTCCTCCCGAGTTCCAAACTTCTAAAATCTCGCACTGTAACCCTCGTGCACCTTGGAAAGATCTGACGGTCCTCGGGTTCTCGTGAAATCTTTCCCGGGGATTTCAACCGTCCATCCTTCCTTTACTATTTCTATGGAATTACTTAAGCGCTTCCTCTGTGAAATCTTGTTCAACCACTCACAATCTGGGGAACTTCTCTCGGATTTTCCACAATACTTCTGCAATTCTGCTTCAGAGAACTGTAGACCTCTCCCTCCTCAGCTTATCCTCTCTTCACAAGACTTGTGAGGACTTGTTGCATGCACTCCTTGCGGCAAAGCTCCAAATACAACCAAGTATTGGAAATCTTCAGTTCTGCGCACTCCTGCAGTAGAAAACACCCACTCCCTTAGCTTAGAATCGCAACCCTGAGTCTTCGTCTAGCCTACGCACACTTGCACGGCTCCGGTGCCAAATCTGCACTTCTGAGATGAGAAAAAAAGTTATCCCTAAGCAAACCCTGCAGTCATGCAATCCTTGCGGACAAATTCAACTGCACTCCTTGCAGGAATTCTCTGGATTACTTAGAGAACAATTGAAACTCATTCACTCCTTCTCTCAGATTTCAAATCAACCATGAAATCGCATACACAACATATAAAAGAAAGTGCAAGACAGGAAGCAAATACTCATGAGCATGACATCAACACACAGAGAGATAACACATAACCATGGAATTGAATCAAAGCTTTCTTCTATTAATTCAATCTTTGTACATGGGTGTTCTCCACAAGTTCTCTACTTTCTGTTCTCTTCTTGCTCCTGTTTCTCAATATGTTACAATGTACAAAGGAGGGTGTCTATATCCCGTTTCCCTCTCGAATTCTACAACTATCAAATCTACAATTAAATCCCTAGCTACCAGCATTAAATATATTAAATGCCTTCCTATCTACTAAGGACGAGAGCTTAAAGGCTCAAGGTCCCCTTTACAGTACAAGTGTGCTTGTTTATGAATGACTTCATTAAAGAGCGGCGCAACAAATCCCAAAGCATTTCAAAATTTGTAGGCGTTGTCCAACTGTCTTTTTTGCTCCATACGTTGGCTCGCTTGATACGCTGGCGATGCTCCTGCATCATACTCCTCGGCTTGAAAATTTTCATGGGCTCATATCCATGAGCTCCTGCATAGTGTATCCATGCTTCTGTATCACTGCTTCAGTCTCCCAGCTAGCATCTTCGACTGGGTGATTTTTCCACTTCACCAGGTACTCGAAGTACTACTTCTGCCTGGTCTTCTTTCCTACTTGCTTGTCCAGTATATACTCCATCTATGGCTTTTTTGCTACTGGTAATTTCTTCTTCCACTGGATCATTAGTTCCTCAGTTCCATCTTCTGCTCCTCTAGCCCTGTATGGGTATAAATCCAAAACATTAAATATCAGAGATATCCCGATGCCATCCAGGAACTCAATCTCATATGCATTCTCTCCAAATTTCTTCAGGACTCTGCAAGGCGTAATCTTCTTCATTTTCAATTTGTTATATGTTCCCCTTGGGAACCTTTCTTTCCTTAAGTGTGCTAGAACCAAATCACCAACTTCTAACTGAAGTTGTCTCTTCCACTGATCTGCTCTGCACTTGTATTCCTGACTTGAATCCATCAGTCACTGCTTCACTCTGTCGTGAAGTTCCCTCGTCACCTCAGCGAATTCCTCAGCGCTAGCACTGCTAGTTGCAGCCTGTTCTGACTCCCTGAGTTCAGAAAATCCCCTTGGCTATGTCCCATACACAATCTAGAATGTAATTTTCCCTGTACTTTAATTCACCGAATCGTTGTACGCGAACTCCGCCTGTGGTAATATATTGTCCCAGCTGCTATGGTTCTCCGTCACCAAGCTCCTCAATAGATCCCCCAGACTTCTGTTCGCCACCTCTGTTTGTTTGTCTATCTGTGGATGATAAGCAGAACTAAATGCCAATTCAGTTCCTAGTTTCTTCCATAGCGTCCTGCAAAAATGACCTATGAATTTGGTATCCCTGTCCGAGACTATGCTCCTTGGTAATCCATGAAGTCTAACAACCTCTTTGAAAACAAAATTTGCAATGTGGATCGCATCGCTGGTCTTCTGACATGGTATAAAATGTGCCATCTTCGAAAACCTGTCTACCACCATGAAGATGGAATCGACTCCTCTCTGCGTTCTCGACAAACCCAATACAAAATCCATGCTAATCGCTTCCCATGGCCTCTCGGGTATGGGCAATGGCTGATAAAACCCAGCATTCTGCTTCCTTCCTTTTGAATGTTGACAAATCCTACATCTGTCAACAAATATTTTAACATCTTCTCGCATGCCCGTCCAAAAATACGATTCGCTTAGCTTCGCGAATGTTTTGTCATGTCCAAAATGACATGCTAATCTGCCACTTTGTTTTTCCTTCACCAAATTCTCCCTCATGGAGCAAATTGGAATACATAGTTGATTGCCTTGAAACAACAATCCATCCTGGATCATATAATCTATCCACGGGCTCCGATCCCTGAGAAATGGATTCTCAGCTGCTTCATATGCTTCTCCAAAGTCTGCATCTCCAACATACATGTCTCTCAGGTTTTCAAAACCCAATGTCTTGACTCGGAACTCCTGCAGCAACAAACATTTCCTGCTCAAAGCAGCAGCCACTTTGTTAGCAGTTCCTAAAATGTGTTTAATTACAAATGTAAAATTCTGCATATACTCTACCCATTTTGCATGTTTCTGATTCAACTTCTCTTGTTGACTCACAAACTGCAATGCATGATTATCACTGTACAATAAAAATTCCTTGGGTATTAAGTAATGCCTCCACTTATTTAGTGCCTGTAGGATTGCATAAAATTATTTATCATATGTGGAGTATTTCAGCTTTGTTTCATCCAGCTTCTCGCTGAAATATGCAACTGGCCTATCATCCTGACTCAAGACCACTTCGATAGCATATCCGCTGGCATCACATTTCACCTGAAATGTCTTCTGGAAGTCAGACAACACCAACACTGGTTGCTCTGTTATCTTCTGCTTCAACAGATTGAAGCTCTTCTCAGCCTCTGTTGTCCAGTGAAAAGTTTTATGTTGTTTCTTCATTATGTCCATCATTGCTGCGCTAATCCCACTGAAATTCCTGATGAACTTTCTATAGAAACTAGCCAAACCATGAAAACTCCTCACCTCAAAAACGTTTCTCTGTGATGGCCAAATCTTGATCACTTCCACCTTTTCTGGATCCATCTTCAACTCATTAGCCGATATAACAAAACCCAAATAAATGAGCTATGTCTTCATGAAGGAACACTTCTTCATGTTGACCAATAGCTTCTCCTGCTGCAGTCTTCTCATCACAAGGGACAAATGCTTCAAATGCTTAACCTTTGTCTTACTATAGATCAATATATCATCCAGATATACAACTACAAACTTCCCGATGAATTCCTTCAGGACTTCATTCATTAGCCTCATGAATGTGCTCGGCACGTTTGTCAAGCCAAATGGCATGACCAACCATTCCTACAAACCTTCATTTGTTTTGAATGCTTTCTTCCATTCATCTCCTTCCCTCATGCGAATTTGGTGATATCCACTCTTCAAATCAATCTTTGAAAAATAATTTGCCCCACTCAGGTAATCCATCAGATCATCCATTCTTGGTAGTGGAAATATGTACCTGATGGTGATTTTTTTTATCGCTCTGGAGTAAGTACACATCCTCTAGCCTCCATTTTTCTTTGGACTAAGCACTGTTGGAACAACACATGGACTCAGGCTCTCCCTGACTAATCCTTTGTCCAACAACTCCTGTACTTGCCTCTTAATTTCCTCATTCTCCTGAGGCATCAACCTGTACACAGCTTTGTTCGGAAAACTGGCTCCGGGTATGAGATCTATGTGATGACTCACACTTCGCACCGGTGGAAACGAACGAGATAGTTCATCCATGATGATGTCAGTGAACTCTCCCAGCAGTTCCTGAATCTCATCCGGAAAATCATCCACTCTTGTGCTAGTCAGGACAATTCTCGATTTCCTGACCACAAAGAATTGTGGATCTTCCTTCTTCTCCATCTCTGTGAGAATTTCCTTCCCACTCATGAGAAGTATGGTATTTCTTACTTCCGGCCTTACCTCTTTATCCTTTATCAGAAGAAATCTGTGTGTCCTCCCATCCTTTTCCAAGGTATATGTGTTCATCCTTCCATCATGAACAACATTTCTGTCATATTGCCATGGTCTACCCAGCAATACATGACATACATCCATGGGAATAACATCACACAGAATTTTATCATTATACCCACCTATTTTGAATTCAACCAAGCATTGTTTCGTAACACTTACCTGGTGTCCTTTCTGCAGCCAAGATACTTTATATGGACTCGGGTGATCTGTGGTCTCCAGCTCCATCTTTTCCACCATCTCAGTCGAAACGAGATTGTCTGTGCTTCCGTTGTCCACAATGACCTTGCATTTCCAGCCCTTGGTTGTGCAAGTTGTCCTGAACAGTCTGCTTCTCTGAGCTGTGTTCACCTCCTTCTCGGGTGTTAAGAGGACTTTATGCATTCCAAGCGATCTTCCACTGTCTTCATCTTCATTCTCAACATCACGCTTCTGTGCTTCAGCGATGTGAGCTTCTCCTCTGTCCATTTTCCTATCTGGATAATCAACGGCTTTATGTCCATTCTTTCCACATGTAAAACATGTGATTACTCCTCCTCTTCCCCTGCCTCGACCTCTAGCACGAGGAAGATTGTTTGCATCATCATAATCACCTCCCTGCTCTGTATGTTGTCTCCTCGGCTCAACATATTGTTGTCCTCACTGTGAGGTTCCACCTCTTTCAGTCTTACCCTGAGGCTTCTTCCATTCCTCCTTGGGATTCTGTATTTTTTCTTGGGCAACTGCCTTTCCTCTGGGCTGACTTCTACCTCGCCCTCGCTGTCCTTTCTTGTGGCTCAGCTTCTCCTCGACTTCCAGAGCCATATGATAAGCATCCTCAAATGTCCTGATAGTTGCCATGCTTAATTCATCCTGAATGTCATATCTCAGACCATTCAGGTATCTCGCCACTTTCTCATCATCGCTATCCCGATGACTTGCTTAGATATTGAGTCTATAAAACTCTTCGGTGTACTCCTTCACCGTCATCATATTCTGTCTCAGGTTCTGGATTTTCCTGAACAGTGTGATCTGATAATCTCTGGGGATGAATTTTTCTTTCATCTTCGCGATCATCCTGTCCCAGCTCTTGATCTTTTGTTTGCCCTTGGAACGCCTATCCGCTTGTAGCTCATCCCACCATAAGGCTGCATGTCCTCTCAACTTGGTAACAACATGCCTTACCTTATTATCCTCTTCGATATCCTCGTAGTCGAAGTAGGTGTCAAGAGCTTTGATCCAGTCCAGCAACTCTTCTGCGTCTAGGCTTCCTTCATAAGCTGGAATGTCCATTTTGGTTTTGGAACTCATCTGTGCGATAGATTTTATCAATCGCTCCATTGACGCATCCTCTGTTGTGACCTCTCCTTCATGTCCAGCTTCCTCTTCCACCTCGGAATCGCTAATATCCCCAGCACCAGCTCCACGTCTCTGCGTTGTCTCCATCTTCTCGAGTCTTGCTTGGAGATCTCTCATCTGGCACTCTATTTCTGGGTTCCCTACCGGTCTTCCTCTTCTTTGTGCATCCCTGTCTTCTCGATCAGGCGATTTCCTTTCTCTTCTGGGTGGCATGATGAATTCTCTTCTTTGCTACTAAAAGCAAAGAATTCCCACTCTGATACCACTTGGCGCAGTCGTGACCCTCGCAGTCCAACCGCTTCCACCAGGATCTTCTCTAACTTTGGCCCGAAGAGATAAAATTCCCTTCAACTCCCTTGTTGGAAGTTCTTAACCCACAACAACTCTCCACTGATCTCCCTTCCAAATCAGGAAATCAAAATTCACGGTTTCACGAATTCTATGGTCGTGTGATTCTAACCTCACAACTCCCCGAAGTTCGATGTGAATCAACGCTAACTCCCCTCCGCTATCGAAACTTCTCTCCGTAAGAATATCGCTACTCGCGATGTCAGCAAATCGAAACCCCAACCTCCGAGTCTCGATATGCCGATTTTCCGAGACTCGTGTGGACTCAACTCCTCCGCCTTTTACCTTTCTATCGAAACTTCAGAACTCGCAGGATCGTGAGTCTCACGTTGATGAACTCGGGACTTACCTTTCCCCGAACTCCGACACAGTGCCACCTGTACTCCACTAATCCCCATGGTCCCACAATACCACGTCACCTCGAGATATCGCGTATCGCGAATCCGACCTGCAAGTGTTCTCTGCTGTCGAGAACCCCGATTCTTCGAACCCCGATTCTCCGAACCCTGATTCTATGGGGTCCTTCGACATGCGTCCCCACGATCAACGGTTATGATTTTTTTGGGATATCAGGTATCACGATATCACCACTTCTGCTCCACCACTTTGGTACTCCAACTCGCGATATACTGATATGCGATGGCACGTGCAGTTATAACGAACCCGATGAACCCAGATCAATGACACCGCTTCCTCCTGAGTTCTGAACTTCTAAAAGCTTGCACTGTAACCCCCGTGCAACTTGGCAAGATCTGACGGTCCTCGGGTTCTCTTGAAATCTTTCCCGGGGATTTCAATCGTCCATCCTTCCTTTACTATTTCTATGGAATGACTTAAAAACTTCCTCTATGAAATCTTGTTCAACCACTCACAATCTGGGGAAATTCTCTCGGATTTTCCACAATACTTCTGCAATTCTTCTTCAGAGAACTGTAGACCTCTCCCTCCTCAGCTTATCCTCGCTTCACAAGACTTGTGAGGACTTGTTGCACGCACTCCTTGCGACAAAGCTCCGAATATGACCAAGTATTGGAACTCTTCAGTTCTGCGCACTCCTGTAGCAGAAAACTCCCACTCCCTTAGCTCAGAATCGCAACCCTGAGTCTTCGTCTAGCCTACGCACACTTGCATGGCTTCGGTGCCAAATCTGCACTTCTGAGATGAGAACAAAAGTTATCCCTAAGCAAACCCTGCAGTCACGCAATCCTTGCAGACAAATTCAACTGCACTCCTTGCAGGAATTCTCTGGCTTACTTAGAGAAACAATTGAAACTCATTCACTCCTTCTCTCGGATTTCAAATCAACCATGAAATCGCATACATAGCATATAAAATCAAGTGCAAGATAGGAAGAAAATACTCATGAGCATGACATCAACACACAGAGAGATAACACATAACCATGGAATTGAATCAAAGCTTTCTTCTATTAATTCAATCTCTGTACATGGGTGTTCTCCACAAGTTCTCTGCTTTCTCTTCTCTTCTTGCTCCTGTTTCTCAATATGTTACAATGTACAAAGGAGGGTGTCTATATCCCGTTTCCCTCTCGAATTATACAACTATAAAATCTACAATTAAATCCCTAGCTACCAGCATTAAATATATTAAATGCCTTCCTATATACTAAGGATGAGATCTTAAAGGCTCAAGCTCCCCTTTACAGTACAAGTGTGCTTCTTTATGAATGAATTCATTAAAGAGCGGTGCAACAAATCCCAAAGCATTTCAAAATTTGTAGGCGTTGTCCAGCTGTCTTTTATGCTCCATACGTTGGCTCGCTTGATACGCTGGCGATGCTCCTACATCACCTAGTCCACCTTACATTGAATGGATTCCACTAATAACACACAACCACATTCCTATTGGGTACCTCCCTAGGTATACTACATTAAATCCTCCTTCACATGTTTCGTCATTGAAACATGGGAAGAAACCATACAATATTATTGGCTAAGAAATGTATTCAACTGGTACCAAGTACAACCATCCATCCATCATAATGGAATACTACCATGAGGTACAACTTCTTCCTTTCCACCCTCATCTTGTTCATGACCATGCTTGCGGTGCGATGGGATTCTTTCTCTATCTTGATATTGTTCTATAGTGTTGGTAGTCCTCCATACACCTCCTGATTGGTTCCCTTTTTGGTTCCATGCTGGTTCATAATAAGAGTGTTGATGCTCACACCCTTGCCTTGATGGTTGTTTTTTCTTTATATGGTGTGGATGGTGATATACAACAACTGTAGGAATTGGTTCTTGTTTCTTCAAATCTGCAACATAGTTTTTCTTTGAGTCATTGACCTCCTTGGATTATTCATTGTGTCCTTTCTTTGGATTTTCTTCATATCCTTTTGTAGACTCTTCCTCTGATTCAACTTCGGACTCTATAATAACTTCTTTGCTTTCCCCCATGGGCATGTATTTATTACTAAGAGACACATCCTGCATTGAAAGTTTCTTTTTCTTTTACTAGAGATTTATAAACTTTTATTGCACATTGAGATTAATTTCACCCATTGATTCCATCGAAAGATATCCAAGAATATCATCCACATCATTCATATATGTAGCAAAAACATAAGAAAGAAACACATATTTTTCCATAGTGATCTTCAAATATTTAAAAATTTTAACATTTTTACCCTCAACTTGTTTTCTTTGAATATTCTTTTCTAGAAATTGCAATCTATTAACCAACCGAATGTTGATAAAATTTTCTGGGAAACTAGGGCTTATAGAAACATTAACTTTCTCTTGTTGAATGCATCCATGAACTTGTATTATAGAGTTACCATATGAAAATAAAACCTTGTTTATTTCTTTACTTTTGGCATGAGACCACTTTTCTAAAAACACTTTTTCAAATTCTTCATCGAAGAGTGTCATCATTTTTCTATAGTTAAGTGAATTCCACCAAATGGTTACATCACCTTGTAAATTCAAACTTATCAACAATTTCCAATGCTCTATATTGAATAACTTCCTATATTTTATGACTTCTTCAATACTAGGGCGATCATCGTTTCCTATAAAAAACATATCTCCTGGAAGAAATATTCAACAAAACTTAGGGTTTATAAAAATAACTTACTACGCAAATCGCGCAGCTTTTTTCGGAAGAAACACTAAAAATTTGTCAAATTTAAAATGTTGATAACTTCACTTCTCGGACTCTGTTTCAGCCGAAGGTTTTTTTGAAATTGGGTATTTTTATGATAGGAATTCAAATATCCATTTTTTTTTTTATTTTGGTTTATAAAGTGTCAAATATGAACCTTAAGTGTGTCGCCACATTTTTTCTTAAAAACAAAATATGCAAAAAGAACCAAAATTTTCTTCCTTTCTTTGGATGAGAAAAGAGTTATGATACTAAATGTTAAGTGCCTGACTAGATATACAAAATAATTCATAAATAACCCTTTATATCAACAAGAATACACCAAATCATTCAACAAATATTGAACATAATAAATAGACATAACCCTTAAGGTATGGTAACACCATATATCAATCCTTAAATAAGGATAACACTCCTTAAGAAATCCTTTCTTGTTACAATCACAATATAATTCATTATTCTTCAATACATTGCTTACATTTCTTTATATTAAATTCTCTCTATCTCTTAGGAACATTCTAGAGAAGAAATATTCTATAAAGCCTACTCAAATTTGTTATGTTCATATTGATATATCTAACCACCACAGTGGGCCTTATTTAATAATATAGTGGACCTAGTCCACCTTACATTGAATGGTTTCCATTAATAATTCATAAACACATTCTCATTGGGTACCTCCCTAGGTACCCCATATTACCAAGGAAACTTTTAAGGGCTAAATTTTGCCCATGGGATAATTTTCCATGCTTTTTCCAAAACGAATATTCACCACTCTAAAAATGATTCTCCCAAATTCTATAGGATAAAATTGTTTTAACTTAAAAATAGCCAATATTTTATACAAACTATATAAAATCCTTATAAATTTGAATATTTATACAAAAATATTGACATTGTATAATTGGCATATTAAGGACTAGTAAGATTCGCCAAGGTTTCTACATTTTAAAATAAATTTCCATCCTTAAAATCATCTTTGCATATTACCTCCATAGGTATAATACACAAACAGTTAATTCTGATATATTCCACAATAGAGGCATAATATGTGGTAGTTGCAAAAGAAACAAAAGACATTGTGTGGCTGAAGAAAATACTTGAATATTTGTATGAGAAACAAGTGAATTCTACCCCTCTTCTAGTTGAAAATATTTTTGCAATCAAGTTGTCCAAGAATCTCATATTTGATGATCAAACTAAGCACATCAACACAATTTATCACTTGACTCAATATTGTATAGAGGCCAGTACTATTCACTTGAGACATTGTTCCACAAATGAGAAAATTGCAGACATCTTCACCAAATCCCTTGGAAGAAAAACATTCGAAAAGTTTAGAATGATGCTTGGACTCACAAAACACCCTTCAGATTAAGGGGGGAATTTTATACACATAATCCTTGGGATTGTGTTACTTGTATCAATCTCATTGTAAATTTCATTAGGAGAAATATGAAGAATCTTAGGTGATAGGAAGAGTCACCCATTGGGGAAGGCCAATGATCATTCATTCTATATTTATTGAGCTTCATGGTAAGGGAATAAACAAGTCTGGAGGTAAAAATTATACCCATACCTTTCTTTTCATAATGGATAGATGAGGTTTTGGTGTACAATATCATCCTCTCTCCCAAGGAACTAGAAGCCATAACAATGTTTTCCAAGCACCAATGCCCATTATATCATTTCACTTATTGCTTCAACATTATTTCCAAATTGATGGTTTTCATTTTAAAATTTATTAATTGATTATATTTTTTCTCATTTAAAACCTTTATACATAATATTCTTGTAAATTCATAACACTTGGGTTATATTGTTACTCATTGAAAAACCCTTATATATAGTATTTTTCTAAATCACAACATTGTTTGAGAGAGGGACATTAAGCATTTATAATTATAGTAGATCATTGTTTGAGAGCTTCACATCAATCATTTATTTTATCATAGATATCTTAGATGCTAATTTACTTTAATTACATGATAATGTATTTATTGTAATTCTCTTTTGATTTTATAAATATTATTTGTTAATATTAACTTATCCTCTTTTAATATTATAATAATAATATATTTTCTTCTAAATACACCAAATTAACAAAATTACAATTATTTTTTTTTTTTTTTCATTTCATANGAAACACAATTTTATAATAGCTTTCTTCCCATGTATTTTACATATATTAAATACAAAGAAATTTTGTTTGAATAACGAAATAAAATATGCCCATTAATCTCTCTTCTTTGAAACAGGACTACATGGAAAAATAGTTTGCAAAATTTTAAAATAAACATCTTCCTATGTATATTGCAAATGTATATGAACAAAAATCTTTGGAACAAATAAATAAAATATTTTCAATGGGGAGAGATCATTTCCCAAATTCAATCCATGTAGAGGAAGTACCATGGTATAAATTTGGCACGCACTCCTATCCAATAAGTAAATTTTTTATGACGGGTTCCTTTTCAAAAATTCCCTTCATATGATATTTTATATTTATTTTTGTTTGTCATTATGTTGAAGGAGATATTTAGGAATAAAAGAAGAGAGAATTAATTTGATTGGTAAAATATGCTCTTATACTGTCACAATTTCCAAGACCCTTTCCATTCAAACAACAAAAGCATGACAATTCGCATTTCAAAAAACATCGTGCAATTGAAAATTTATACCAAATATCCATGAACCTTACCTATTTCAGTTTGATAATGAATTTGGGTGATTACATGAGGGAACCTAACAATATTGAAAATGACATGGATATAGGGTTTTTCTAACACACCCAAAGACCCACTATAGATGTAGTCTATGGATCTATGAAGTGGGACTTAGAATTTATAACCCTAGGACGTGATCTTCTCTTCATTCTCATGCTTCATCCTACAAACTCTGTGATTTCATTACATGGATAAAAATGAGAAGAGAGATTCTACTCACTCAATCATATATTAATTGGGAAGGGGTCACTTTGAAAATAATAAGTGAAGAGAAGTAATAGATATTAAACCTATTGAAATATGTCCTCTTACTTTATACCACTTGAAAGTTGTGCACCAAGAATAAGTGAAGAGTAGTGAGAGACATTAAACCTATTAAAATATATCATCTGCCTTTATGCCACTTGGAATTTTCACACCAACGTAAAAAATATAGTTTCTTTATTTAACCCTCCCAATAAATGTTGGATCGTGAGTGTTATCATCAGTGTGAAATTGAATACAATCTACTCATTGACCTGTCCATATGATCAAGGCACATGTAAGTGAATTAAATATTGAAGATCATGTCACTCATTTGATGAACAAAGGGTTAACTAGAGACATCTAAATTTCAATCATAGAATCAGGTGACGTTGAGGAAGGATCACTAATATGGGAGACATGTAAGTTCCAATTTTCATGATTGACATTATACATTAGGAATCATGAAATGGAAACTAACTTTTTCTAGCATTTCATATCCTCAAATACCCAACATGAGGTGAATTCATGTGTGTGTGTGTGTGTGTGTGTGTGTTTCTGTGAAAATTTTCAACTTGTCCGATGGTTTTAAAATTAAGTGGACTTCAGTATTCACATGTAGATTTTAAAATTTCCAAAACTTGACAGTTAAAAAATGAAAAAATGGAAATTTCCCCATCAAACTTAACCCCTAGTAGAAACTAAGCATGGTGTGGATAAAAAAATTATTTATATCCAAACACCATGGCTACACTTGTATAATTGTTGTCAACTACTAAATTTGAACGCAACACACAAGTGTAAACAAAATTCCTCGTGCCACCATGTGCCAAGTGTTAAACCGGATAACTTTAAATCACACATGATGATAAGAAGGAAAAACTATAGGTAGCAGTGAATTCATTGAGAAATTTAATTTTCTCGTCTCTAATTACAACTCATTCACTTAATGAGCCTCCACTATCAATTATGCTACTACGAGCACATACAACCACACTATTTCTATTTGGAAAATGATAAATATCCAGAACAAAAAGAGAGATTAATTCACAAGGAAGGGCATCGTTTAGATATGCATTTCACACTCCATAGGTTAGCACATAGAATATTCAAAAACATAAGGGAATGGTGATTTTTGTTATAACATAAGATTCCACACCTATGCATTTGTGCCATGGCCCAACCATTTCATAATTATTGCTAGAATTCCCCCCCAAAAAACCTCTCAAAAATCACTTAAAAAATATTCCCTAAGATAATATTTGTGGTTTTCCCAGTGCAACACGTACACATCTGCGACTTTCCACACTGCAACCTTATTGTAGGGATTTTGTGCCCTACAGGAGCTGAGCTCCCTTAGGTTCTACCGGTGCTTAAGATAGGAATAGAGACATAAAATAAGGATGTTCCTAGTTTTGATTCATACATGAAAACAACCAAAGAATATGAAATCCTCCCAAAGATCAAAGAAATCATGCATGGATTGACAACAAACCTAACAGTATATCATAACACATAATTATACTAATTCTCTATGATTAAATACATAAAATTTTATGAACAATTGAATAGAGAGAAGCATTAGTGTGTCTTATATTAATCAAAGAAGCAATATTAAGACTTACATATGTATACTCAAGAGATGGCCTCCTTCCAAGCTCCTTTCGCAAGTCTTGCAACCAAATCACTAGATTAACCTTGCTATCTATTTTTCTCCCTTTCCCATGGAAGTGGATTGGTTCTTATAGGGATTTAGAGATAATTCCATATGGTTAATGGGATAAGATATTTAGGATTATATTGGAATCATTTTGAGACTAAACCCCAAGAAATTAGAGAGAGGTCTCATCCATCGCAACCAAATCTAAAAAGGGAGATTCTAGGCTTGGTCACGACCTAAGTACACAAACATAGTGACCTAGTCGTGACTTGGATGTCAGGAAAGAGAGACCGACCCCTTTGGTTGTGGGCTTGAGAAATGACAAGGAACTCTGAAGGGAGATTAGGCTAGAAAATCAATGGGAAGATGATGAAAGATGAGGGAATTGGGTAGGTGACCTATAGGATATGATGTGTCAGTGATTAGTGGGTTAATAATTATATAACATAGTCACCCTAAAGTGTGAGGTTAGAGGAGGTGTCTGATGGTCGAAATACTTTACCAATAAAAGGCATATATTTGTGAGAAAATATCTTGGAGAAGAGTATCGCGAGTCTGTTGACGGGCGAAATTGACCGTCCATCAATTGGAAGAGTGAGTCCAGTCTGGGGTTGTCTAAATAACCCAAGCCATTTGGTGTAACTCGTTCTGACGAGTTTAATGGATCTGTTAGTCAATCTAAGAATCATAAAAGAAATGAATAAAAGAGAGAAGTAACTAACTAATTACTAAACACACTATATATATGTACATATGTTCTAATGTAACTGTAGTAGTTGTATTTAAGAAAAAGATATACAAGTCTCGTTTATTTATATGATTTGCTAGATGCAAGTTTTAATCGAAACTTATGAAAATTGATGTGAAAAATGATTGCTTCTAGGAAGCAGATAAAGAAAGCACATACAAATATTTATTGTTTTTTCTTTTATAAATTTAAATAATCTTGCAAAAAAAAAGGTTAATGAAACATGAACATGTGGATAGTCAAAGATGAACCATACATTCTAGTTTCAATGATATGTAAATGAAAGAAAAATATAAAGAAGCTATCCTGCTAGTGAATTAGTGAGGTGTATCCAAGCATCTGCATGAGTGGTGAACATCCAACTGCCATGTCCAAGAGAGAAATCTACAATGAAACTTATGAATGTTCTAAATAAATTCTGAGCATGTATTGGCAGCTTAGGTTTTAATGACAGAAAAAGAAACACAAACATAAACATGTGATCGCATAATTATACATGATTACAACAAGATAAATCTGGAAGCAATCTATGCATTTTATCATTCCATTTAAAACTCAAAGATAAATCTCATTGTTTAAATCGAAGATATAATCACAACATTTGTATTTTGAGAAGCAAATGATAGATGGTATTTATAATATAAACCTCCTACACATCACATATAATTTAATCTAAAGATATCAGACCTGCACATGTAATAGGATTAAAAAAAAAATTAATAACAACATTATAAACAAAAGGATAAAGCCAAAATGCATATATGTCGTTCTATTAAGTTTTTGGAATCACTTTTCCATTCTATAGTCCTGGAAGAAATTTTTTTGATAATAGACTTTCAAGATTGGAAAAATTAATACATAAATGATAATAATTAACCGTGTATTGATAAAAAAGACTAAAACTATTTAAATCAATGCATAATCAATTATTCAAAGAATATGAAGATATTATAATGAAAATAAAACCATTTTACTCACAGGACAAAAGCCATTAAGCAACCTGGAATTCCATATTCTTCTCTGAAAATACTCGTCCATTCTCCCAAAGATTCCAGCCATCCATTACTCCATTTGAAAAAAAAAAAAAAAAATTATAAAAGATATAATATATAAAAGAGAAAGGATTAAAATCCTCCTCTACAATTCTTCCATCTCTTTGGTTCTGATATTTCTCATATATTTATAAAATGAATGAACAGTCTAGGCGTCACTATTAATTTTTGTCACCTGAAATTTGCCTCTAAAAGAGACCCAAATATCTCTCAAATCGTGTATTTTTTTGGAAACATATCTATGCAAAAGATAAATGGGTCCATTTTGGTTCTGGGTTTTCAACCGTTTCTTCAAATTCCTCACGGTTTGGCTGCAATCAGTCCTGCAAAATCGTGTGTCTGATCTTGACGCCTTTCCAAATTTTATCTGTTGTTGCTCATAAAATTATTTGTAGAAATCCAAAATTATTTTTGGATCAATCATCTTGAACGTATTT
>ML780724.1:809583-851025 GCA_009831015.1 Picea engelmannii
ACCTTACATCATTCCTGTAACTATTGGTGTGTCTCCAGATCACTCTAGAACACCACTATGGCTCATTAGTTACTCATGTATCCTATATCTATTATAAATTATTCACTCTTTGAGTGTGGAATACAGTTAATGAGAATTATTTCATTCTTTCTCTCATTCTTTCTCTAATTCTCTCTGCAAATGTGTGTATTATTGTTTAGCTAGATCTATTATGTGTAGGTTTAATAAATTTACAAAGAGGGCTCAATATTTAAAAAATCAAAGAAGTGTTCATGAATATTCTCCATCGCATCTTGGGAAATAATGTGATCTAACAGGAGGGGATCTATCCCAAGATCATTGTCTGTAATCCAAAGGGTATGAATCTACAACATGTGAATAAAGGAGTTGGTGTCAATAATGGTATAAATCATATGATTACCGACCATTAGTGTATATCGTTAACAGGCCCAATGGAATCCACCGATGATGGTGATGTAACCCAAGATACCGAGTACAATATGCAAAGTGTGAATAAAGGAGTTGACATTGAAAACTCATATATTCATCTGACATGGGTCAATGATGAAAAACCCATTGTCAAAATGAAAGGATACCTGTCACTGGTGTTTGCAAGTCCCAGGGTACTAAGATGATTTGTTGAAGTCAACAAGATGAAATCCGTCGAAGGAGGGCCTTGATGTATCCCCAATCTATCGATGTGAAATAGGAAAATATGGATGGGAATAGTGGAGCATGACTGACACATGGATGGAAAAAATAAAAAATTATAATGATAGGGCAGGTGACTGGTGGATGTAGGACTTCCCTTGAATAAGTATGCATGACAAATGGCTTGAATTGAAATCATTAACTCGGGTGAAGACCATAATAATTGTTCATGGACCGGTGAGGGGAACATGATACAATGATGGGAATGGTGGTCAAATGAGAAAAAATGGATAGTCTGAGTGTTGTATGAGGTGATAAAAAAGGTGCATTTTTCAAGAGAGACACAAAGTAAGAACAACTGCCAATTATGAAGATAAGGAGATGAAAAAACCCTCTAAAAATTCCCCATCGTGATCGGTGAGTATCTCCTTCTAGTTTTATGAGATGGAGGAGGATAATACATGCTCCTTATATCTCATCTGACGACGAGTACCTCAACATATTATTAATGAACCTAGGGAATGAGGGGTTCGGTCCCATGAATGGGTCCTTCAATGTGAATTTTAACGAGTCCAAAGAAGGAAACATCGATGGCCTTTTCTTATTTAAAGAGTTTGAAAAGGTCATAAAGAAAAATCTTTATACTTACTTGTGTATTTTTCTCAAGCCCAGGTAGGTTTCTTCTCGCCGGTATTTTCAATTTTAGGGAGTCTAAAAAACTTAAAGAAGACTCCAGGGGGTACTTTTATCATAAATTTTAGTCTCCTGGGCCCGAAAAACTTTAAAACAATGCGAAGGAGAAATCTCCTAACCACAAGAGATAGGGTGTTCCTTTTTATTAATTAGTCTAACAAGGCCAAAAAAGGTGTAAACTATCACTCGAAAGATGCCCTTTATAACCTTTTAATGAGTGTGAAAGGAAACAAGCTCAATCAATAAACTTTTCATATTTAGAGAGTCTGAAAAGAGATTAAAGGACACTCCAAAGAGTTCCTTTTTTTATATCTTTTACGAGTCTGAAAAAGAGATAAAAGTATACTTGATAACCTATTCACATGTAATTGTGAGCACGAGAAAGAAAAAATACTAAGCTTGGTAACCTATTCTCATGTATTTACGAGCATGAGAAGGAACAAAGACTAAACTTGGTAACCTACTCTCATGTATTTACGAGCACAAGAAAGAACAAAGACTAAGCTCGATATTGGTTGCATTTTTACACAAGCTTGAAAAAAAGTAAAACTATGCTTTGGTAGGTTTCATTTTTTTGCGAGTTTGAAACTAGGAAAACTGTGCTTGGAACTCGTTTCATTTTTTCACGAGATTGAAACTAAAAACTAAATGTGCTCAACACTTCCCAATGTAAATTCCAAAGGTGGGTGGTTGGTAATTTTCCCCTATCTTGAGAATATAGCATCTTAACTCTAGTATGATAACGATAGGTTGGATACATTCCCCCCAAGCTTCATTTCATCCACTGACTCTTCTCCGATAGAAAATTTCTATACCTAATAGACTTTTGGTTACTATTAGGAAAACATGTTCGCGAAGGTGGATGGAATGAAGGTTCAGGTATGATATCTAAAGAAAATACTCGACTCAAGGGTAGTGAGAGTTTTTTCATTTTTTAACGCACTTGACACAGGAAAAGAACTATGCTCAAAAGGGTCTATTTTGTTTTTTAACTAGCTTGACACAATAAAAGAACTATGCTCAGTGATTGGTTTCATTTTTTAACGATCTTGAAATCTAAAATAAACTATGCTCTTTTTTGGGTTGGATCTCCATACCTCTATTTCATTTTTTAACGAGCTTGACGGAGAAATGGGAACCATGCTCATTTTTGTCATATTGATAATGGATTCCAAGAGGATAATACTCTGGAAAGAATACATGTCAAGGGACAAACCTTGATCATGTCTTCCAAGAGATCTTTGTGAGATGGAAGAACAACACTCTAGAAGGAATACATGTCAAGGGGAACAATAGGGGTAGGAAAATTAGGCTCTAAAATCCCTATAGAAGAGATCACCATGTCAACTATCGGATCTAAGTGAGAAGAAGGGAGAGATTCCTTCTCATGTGGATTTGAATTCATGGGACAGGTTTCCACATAATTGAGTTGTGCGTAGGTGGATGATAATGACATATAACGACCATTCATGGAATATGGATGGTTGACCATCACATGATGGCTAATGAATGAAAGTTGGTCTATGGTCACGATGCTTTCATTATGAGGGAAACACATCACTCGAAAGAGTGTGGACACAAGATCCAACATAGCATAAACATAGTCTTGCCCTAGGAGAAAATTAAAGTCCAAGGGGTAGTGGACTACCATAACATCAATGTAGACCATTTTTCACCCCAAAGTAACAACAAACTGAGGAAGGATCCCTAAAGGTTGACTAACCCTTCTTTTAAAATCAAACATATTTTGAGTCACCGATGGAAGATGAGGTGAACCAAGATCTTTACAAGCATTCAAGGATAGGATTTTGAAAAAATACACCTCATCTATTATAGTGTTAGGAATATTCCTACCACAAACTTCGACAGGCATTTGGAAAGGAATGTAAGAAGGGATATGAGGTTCTCTTAGAGAATTCAATCAATGTTACTCGCATTTCTTGGAGGGGGTGTCGTTGGAACGAGTGCAATGCCCCTTTGTCCAGAGGAATCTGTAGTGACAAGAAATACCTGAGCGACATCCTCACTCTTCAAAGGAGGAGTGGGATCGATGGATGGGGATATATAATTGACCACTTGATGGACCAGATCAACAATGGAGGTACTTGGTGTTATCACTCCAGGAAACCCTCCTAGGTTGTATCTCAGAGATGCCTAGTAACTTAACCTTTTTGTAACTATTTTCTCAATAATGGGTGTGGGTTTGGATCAAAATGAATATCTTAAATCACTAGATTGTATCTTCAAGATAGTCTATATATATTCATGCAATACAAGGCCTTCAATAGCTATTATCAGATATTTTTGTAAATCAAATGGATAAGAAAACCAATCAATTAACCAGAACATACATAGGAAATATATATGATGGGTCAATAAACTAGCAAAGGATGCTTATGATTATTTCTTAACAATCAAAGGTAAGATGACAGTTACCATGGGACCATTAAACATAGACAAAGGAATACTTTCAACTCATAGGCATAGAAAATGATAGAAGAAAGTCTGGCAATAACAATGAAAGAAGCTTGCAAGCTTAATATATTAAAGAAAGTGTCTTTTTCACAATAACACTGGATTGTAGAACTCAAAATCGAACCTTCAACCTCAAGGAATGAATTCCCCCCCCTCCCCCCATTTTGTTACATCAATAGTATATGGATTTATATCCTTTACATGAGAAATCTAGATCCTGAAAAGTAGGATCAAATTTACTTAAAATAGACAGTAAAAAACTGTCACAAAAGAATAGGAAGAGATCCTAAAAACTAGGTCAACTCCTTATCTTTTATGATCTTTATCTCCTTCAAAATATTTTCCAAGTGTAGAAAACCTTCCAAGGATTTTGAATATCCATATAAAACCAGATGGGTCGAATTCGCTATTTTTATCCAAAAACTGTTTTCTGTGCCCAGAAAATAGGTGGTTATTTCCATTTTGCCACCATCTAAAACACCTATACATCAAGACAAAACCTTAAATCTGATGTATTTAATTATCATGCATATTAAGAAACCATTCTCAAGATGTTTGGCTGAGAAAAATTTAGATCTGGGCAAACATACGACCTATCTACCATGTCTGTGCTTTCGGTGGCTAATGAACGGTTGAAATGTTCACCTAAGCCATCGAAAATTCTAGAAATATTCCTCTCAAATATTCGCCCATATCTCTCAAATAAAAATAGACTTTGGAAAAATGAGAGAGGTTTTTGTATATAGGTTTTTTGTGAGAAAAATAATCTCTTAGTTATTTGAGATTCGTTTTTATTTGCCTGTGATCTTCATTTCAAAAACATGTGTCAAACAGGTAAATTATGAGATTCGAAAATTAGGGCTCAGAGATGAATTCTATAATCCCAATATATGACACCTGTAGGAAAATTGAGAGAGTTTATTGGTATTTGATATGTTATTCACAAAAACCTCTGACCGTTTCTCAAAATGATTTTCCAGTTGCTCAAAATTATCATTTGAAAATGATAACTCAACCTAGCAAAAGCACAGAATTTCTGCACTTTTGGTGGCTTAGAAGCCCTTTTGGAAAGGCGCTTAACTATTGAAACCTGATTTTTTAATTTTTGGAAGGGAAAACCAAAACAAATGTTTTTCAACCTTTATTACAAACCTAAGGATCTAAAAAATGAACCTTAAAAAATTTAGAAATGTATTTTTCAATGACTTCCTATCACCTAAACTAAACAAATTTGACTATGTTATCTCAGGAGATAACATCTAGATCCTTCTAGGGATGAAAGCCTCCCTACAAGGTTTCAAGAAACTCAGCTCCAATTCCTTTCCTTTTGGTCTATGGATTCATTTGGCCTGTGCAACTGATCTTCCGCAAACCTGTAACTTTCCTGTAGCCTTTACCATTGGGCTATGGAGTCATTTGGCCTTTAGAAATGATCCCCTGCAAACTTGTAGCCTTGAAATTATTCATAGTATTCAACAGTTGTAGTGATCTTCAGATGTTGATGGATGAGGTCGAAAATGCCACCCTAAAAAACCAGTCCTCTTTTGCCAAAAATAGATAAAAAAATTTACCTTCCTCACGTTGCCGACATCTCCAAAACTAAAACAGAGAAATAAAACTAATGCTCTAAATTATGATCATCACTTTGGAACCTTTCTTGTGTCAACTGGAACAAAAACACTTAGATATGTGCAAAAATTGTAGCATTTTTCCATATTTTGTGCTTTCGGTGGCTAGGAGATCCAAACTTCTAACCTGTAAGCTACCGAAAGCTCTGCTTTCGGTGGCTAAAAACAGTTGTGCAAGCCTTCCTAAGCCATTGAAAGCTCTAATTTGAAACTGTCTTTCAAAATTACAAAAATGTATTTCCTTCCATCTTCTTATCTTCACTTCTGCTCCTTTTAGGCTTTATCAGCCTGAGCAAGGTATGGGTTATCAGCAGAGTTGATATCTGCCCCTAGATTATAACCAATATTAGTGGCTGCTTCTGCTAGGGTTTACAGGGCAATATGTGACTTAGGTCTTGGAGGCATCATTTTTATTCTTAGCATCCTGATATTCCTGTACAACCTAGCATCAAAATTTGGTTCCTTTTCTCCGGCTTAGCATATTGTTTAGTAATCCTTTGGTGAGAATCATACAACTCAATATCTTTTTCTGTCAAAGTTTGATTACTAGTCTTAACTTCTCTGTCAAGGAATCCAAGATCATATGTTTTTCTTAGCATTTGATTTATTTTTGACAATTTGGGCTTGTTGGTTGATGCCTCATCATTTTGCAGCTCCTCTTCCTTAGGTGTAGGTGAAGGAAAATCTTCATACTCTATCATATGTTGTCCAACTGGGACTACTCCTTGAAGATCTGGCTCTGCTACAATTTCCTCATGCTCTGCTGCAACCTGCTGTAACCATTTTCAAAATTTGTACCACCAAGATTTAGATATCCACTTGTCAAGTCATAGCCATTTATAATGTTCCATATGGATTAGTAAGAGGTCTGGGAGGAAAATTATAGGTTGAAAAATCCATGCATTGGATGAATAGGTGGGGGTGGCACTTGACTAGAACTAACACTACTATTATCACTTGTTTCATATCCACCTTGACTAAGAACCTCCAAAATCAAAATAGAACCTATATAATGATGACTTTAATTATTATCTATCATTTGGAACTGTCCTCATGGAATTCAGATCAAGGGAACTTAGATCTGTGCAAAAATATTATCATTCTTCCCTATTGTGTGCTTTCGGTGGCTAGGAGAGCCAAAGTTCTAACGTGTAAGCCACTAAAAGCTTTGCTTTCGATGGCTAAGGACAACTGTGCAAATTGAAATAGCCACTGAAAAGGCAAGCTTTCAAAATTTCATAAATGCATTTCTTTCTACCTCACCATTGTTGGACAACATCGAGCTTATATGTTTTCATATCATCAGACCTCTAATTCAATCAACACATTTATATGTAGTAAGAGAATGCCCTTTTTCTTTGAGTTGATCAGATGTTCTATGTGTTAACACTCCAATCTTTTGCAGATTCTTTGATTGAACTTTGCATTCCCCTTTCTCTTCTTGCTGGCGATGATACTTGGAAAATATGGAAAATATGCTCAATGTTTGAGTTAATTCAACACTTTGCTTATGTAGAGTCTGGTAGCTAACTTCAAGTTCTTCATTCTTGTGTAAAATTCTCATTATTTTTGTTTGAAAAAATTGATCAAAACCCCAAAACAATCATTATTCCACCGTTAAGAAAAAGAGTCTGCAGATGCCATTGGACTTCCATGCTCGTGGCACCATCCTCTTAAGCATTTCAAGAGTTTGATGTGAAACCTGTTGTGGGATTGCTTTCTCCTTGTTCTCATCATCAAGAGTCAACATACTGGGTTTTTAACAAAATTCGCTTGAACAACACATTGTTCTCTGCCAAGTAGAAGAAAACCTCAGTCCAGACTTTCTTTGCCACTTCAAGGTTTTTATCAATGAAATGGTCTCCATCTAGCAGAATCTTTAGCTCCACAATGGTCACAAGGCCATTGTTCCGAGAAAGGGTATCATAATGTGCAAGTCCCCAAGAAGCTTTTCTTATTTAATAAAATTGAAAGCAATCTATCTGCTCATATGAAGAGCTCATTCAACTGCCTACTCCTACTTCTAACTAAATCTGAAATTTGGTCAAGTAAAGGCGAACTTCCACAGTAACCATTCAAGAAATTTCAAAACTGATATGAGCATGTCTCTATCACTCATCATTAGACAATGTCTAAAACATATTAGCAGTGATAAAAAAATCTTCAAGAAAGAAAACTCACCCGGGAGTCCTGGTGGGATAATGAAGTTTAAAATTTTCAATTGATCTGAAATATATGATTCCATCAAGGCTAAAACTAGATATTTAAACACGTACAAAGATGGCTTCTCAACAACTGACAGAGAAAAAGGCATCATCAATTTCTGATCTAATCCTTTCTACTCCCCTTTATCATATTCGTCACATAGGGGAACATCAAGATAGAATCCAAATGGAAAAGATGAAGCTTTCTTCATAGAATTATCAACAGTATGGCTTTGAAATATATCTGAAACAACATCTCATCTTTCCTTATCATTATCATCATGCTCATCTAGATTTGAATCAACAGGTTCATCTAAAGCACCCTCAATAATGAAATCATCAATATTGTCTGGTAGATCTTCTTCCTGAGAAGTATTAATAAAAAGAACTTGAAATTCATCCATACATGTATCTTCATTAATATATCCACTTTCATCCTCGCTACTAGAAGAAACAATATGCTGAATATCTAAATGAAACTCCTCACAAAAATGCTCAAACATAAGTTCCTGAGAAAAATACCTTTTGCAATGCTCATGGAATACTCTATGAAACTCTTTCAAAGATGAAATACTAGAAGGAGTTAATGAGAAATACCACTTACGTGCATCACCCTCCAATGAATAGAAAAACATCTTCATGAGCACATCTTCATCATGTATATGTAACTGAGCCATGCATTGATGAAATCTGATGAGGTGATCTGAAGGATTATCCTCTTTCGCTTCTTTGAACCATGGAAGGAAGTCTCCCCAAATATCCATAAAAGGTATTGGATGTGGGAAACTAGGAATTGCAGAAAATTTAAGAGGTACAAACCTCCTAGCCAAAAGAGAAGCAAATTACTTTGACATTTGAAGATAGTGGAGTCGCCATTGAATTCTTCCTTCATGGAGTCACCAGATAGAAGATTACAACCAATATGATTTCCAGCCTTTGTCTATCATCAAAAGCTAGAACTATGTCGTCTCCCAGGAAATTTGAGCTTCAATCGCCTCTCCCCGGCAATGGCGCCAATTTGTTATCACTCCAGGAAACTCTCCTAGGCTGTATCTTAGAGATGCCTGGTAACTTAACCTTTTTGTAACTATTTTATCAATAATGGGTGTGGGTTTGGATCAAGATGAATATCTTAAATCATTGGATTGTATCTTCAAGAAAGTCTAGCTATATTCATGCAATACAAGGCCTTCAAGAGCTATTATCAGATAGGTTTGTAAATCAAATGGATAAGAAAACCAATCAATTAACCAAAACATACATAGGAAATATATATGATGGGTCAATAAACTAGCAAAGGATGTTTATGATTCTTGCTTAACAATCAAAGGTAAGATGGCAGTTACCATGGGATCATTAAACATAGACAAAGGAATACTTTCAACTCATAGGCATAGAAAAAGATAGAAGAAAGTATGAAAATAACAATGAAAGAAGCTTGCAGGCTTAATATATTAAAGAAAGTGTATTTTTCACAATAACACTCGATTATAGAACTCAAAATCGAACCTTCCGCCTCAAGGACTGAATTTCCCCCCCCCCTCCCCCTTTGTTACATCAATAGTCTATGGATTTATAGCCTTTACATGAGAGATATAGATCTTGAAAAGTAGGATCAGATTTACATAAAATAGATAGTCAAAAACTGTCACAAAAGAATAGGAAGAGATCCTAAAAGCTAGGTCAACTCCTTATCTTTTATGATCTTTATCTCCTTCAAAATCTTTTCCAAGTGTAGAAAACCTTCCAAGGCTGTTGAATATCCATAGAAAACCATATGGGTCAAATTTTCTATTTTTAGCCAAAAACTGTTTTCTGTGCCCAGAAAATAGGTAGTTATTTCCATTTTGCCACCATCTAAAACACCTCATACATCAAGAAAAAACCTTAAATTTGATGTATTTAATTATCATGCATCTTAAGAAACCATTCTCGAGATGTTTGGCTGAGAAAAAGTTAGATATGGGCAAAATACGACCTATCTACCATGTTTATGCTTTCGGTGGCTAATGAACAGTTGAAATCTTCGCCTAAGCCACCGAAAATTCTGGAAATATTCTCCCATATCTCTCAAATAAAAGTAGATTTTGGAAAACTGAGAGAGGTTTATGTATATATATTTGTTTTGATAAAAATCATCTCTCAGTTATTTGATATTCATTTTTATTTGCCTGTGATCTTCATTTCAAAAACATATGTCAAACAGGTAAATTCTGAGATCCGAAAATTAGGGCTCAGATATGAATTCGATTCTCCCAATATATGACACCTGTAGGAAAATTGAGATAGGTTATTGGTCTTTGATATGTTAGTCACAAAAACCTCCGTCTGTTTCTCAAAATGATCTTCCAATTGCTCAAAATTATTGTTTGAAAATGATGACTCAACCCAGTAAAAACGCAGAATTTCTGCACTTTTGATGGCTTAGAAGCCCTTTTAGAAAGGCGCTTAGCTACTGAAACCTGAGTTTTGACTTTTTTGAAGGGAAAACCAAATCAAATTTTTTTCAAACTTTATTACAAACCTAATGCTCTAAAAAAATGAACCTTAAAAAATTTAGAAATGTATTTTTCAGTGACTTCCTCTCACCTAAAATAAACAAATTTGACTATGGTATTTGAGGAGATAACATGTGGATCAATCACTATGGTTGAAATCTTCGATGGAAGAGTGGGATCGACCAATGATGGAATAATAATGACCAATTTATCAACTGGGTCAACGAAGGATGAAACCAAATTGAGCACTTGATCAGCTCAACTAACCGAGGAGGGAACCAGATTAACCAGCTCATCAACTAATGGTGGGTTGGGAGAGATTTTGTGGTAACCTATTGGAATTTGTTGTTGAACATCAACAATATTTTTCAACAGATATGAAGCTTCATCCATGCATGGACAAAGGTAGGTACGGTGCATCTCCTTACATAACAAGTAAGGAAATTTGACTTTACCCTTCTTATTTCCAACCTGATTACTAGTCGATGGGTTGTCACCAGCATGACCTACTTTGGTTAATGATGTGGATTGAGAAGAAACATGAGACCACACTTCTACAACCTTGGGAATAGCAAATAAATCCTTGAGAAGGTGATCATCCTTACAAAGCTTGCAAGGGAATTAGGGCTTGTGATTTTTCTTTTTAGACTTGATGACACCATCAACACTCCCATCATGATACCCAGAGGCTAGTTGATTTCTCTCAAAATGTCTTGCAGTGGTTGTAATATTTTCATCTTTCTTAGTTTTCTTCTTCTTACTCTTTTGTTTCTTCTTCTTCTTATCCACCTGGTTACTAGCTGTAAATATTTCACTAGGCGAAGAGGAAGAATGGGAAGAAGAACCTAAGGGAGAAGAAGGCATAGGATCGAAATGAGGTTGAGGATATAGAGGTGGAGTGTTTACAAATGGAGCACTAGGAGCATTGGCATTCACCAAAGTGGAAAACAACCAAACCGGTAACCCAATCATGAAACCAAGAAGAGTCAAAGTGGTGATGTAAGGTGGACCAGTGTGTCCCACAGAAGAAGAAAAAAATGGAGTCCCTGAAAAAGGGATTCCTTCATTGGTATTCCCAAGAATTGATGCCATAGATACAAACTCAACCCTAAGTTCCACTAATAAAAAAACTGCACACGCCAGAAAATCTAGGAAGTAAACCAAACAAACTAGTAACTTCTCACAATGAACATACTAGTTGGTGATGAAATCCAACATGGAGAGAACACGTGAGAAGGGGTTGGGATGAGCGGGTGGACTACTTACGTTGGTGACATTCTTAACATACTTAATCCCTAGTGCAAGTCCCCTTATGGAGAAATTTGTGGGTGATCCTCCAAGGAGCCCAAGTGAGTTTGACCAACGTCTAACCTAGGTACAATGAAGACTCCCCTTCACCGTCACCTTGTATATAGACCCTAAGGATTATGGCCACTAAGATTAACAACTCGTATTCAGCCTCCAGGTGGGTACAGTTGATAGTTGAGTCTAAAAGTATGGGCAGGATATCAAGTTTGAAATTCTCCAAGAGGACTAAGAAGAAGAGGACCAAAATAATCTCTAGAGGACCCTGAACAGATTTGGGATTCACGAAGTCCCAAGACCAAATGAAAACAGTCGATTCTCAAGAAGAACCGTCGATTCTTAATAAAACAAATTTAAGTTTTCTATATTTATAGTGGTATTCATAATCCTCCATCCACGATGGCCAATTTAAAAAGAGGTTGGATCTGGGAGAAAATATGTTTAATCCTAGAACTTGATCATGAAGCAGTTGTAGATTTTTCCTTCTCGTGGTTTTTCTAAATTAATCTTCATATTAGAGAATATATAGAAACATTATTCTTCCCTTACTGATTACAAATTGTTATTGGTTCTAACTTGCATGTTATCCAATAGAGTTGATTTCATTCCAAATATTTTAATGTTTTAACATAAAATCATGGAATCACGACAAGTTTTTCAAGGTTTACAAGTTCATTGTGAAGAGAAATCCATTACATTCCAAATTTATGGACCCCAACAGGGACATCTGGTTTAATTATAATGAATAACCACCAAACTGATGTGCACTCTAATGAGGACATGTCACGACAGAAATAGAAAGGTTTTTTCTAGAGAATACCTATAATTAATTAATTTGACAAGTTCTGCTCGATATTCTCTATACAAATATTTGTTGAGAAGGAACAAAATATTGTCATGAAATCCCAACAAAGATTTGTTGCATATTTGTATTATGGTTTGGTTTAGGAAAAGAGTAGGGTTAGGTTTAGAGAAAGATTAGGGTTTTGAGAATAAATGGTCCAATAAGACAGTGATTCCAAATTAATGGATATGTTGGACATTGTTTCATTTATATATGAATAGATGAAATTGACCATATACTACACTATGTATTTTCCAAAATATACAATAATGTCATCTACAAACTGCTGAAACTTGAGATGGTTACTTGCAGTCATGCTTCAGATACAAGATATTTCCACCTTTATTGGATTCGCCTTTCATTTATTTTCAATATTAGTTGATGGCACCACCTTTATCTAGTTCTACTTTCATTTTGTTTTTAAGATTATGGAGGAAGGAGTGAGAATGTGAAAACATTATGCATAATGAGAAGAGTTGGTTAAAACTAAACAGAGACTTTACATCACTTAGTAATCTCTTTATTCGAGTTGATATTTTCAGTTGTGATTAAAGATACCCATATCCATGTGAATCTTGTGTGTAATTTGTGTGTATGGATAATGTCCCTTTTTCTAGGGGATTGGTTTTTCCAACTTCAAGGTATTTTTGTTATGGAACCGTTGTACTTATGTAATTATTTCATACAAGTCTATTTATATTTCAGAGAGAAAAACGTTTTTAAATAAAAAAAAACTGAAACACTAAATACAACTTTTAATTTCATTAAAGAGATTTTGTTAAGTTCATTGAAAATAACAGTGGAAATAACGACTAAGCACATGAAGGTTTAACAATAACAATAATCATTTAGTATGGTAAATTTCAATATGGAAAAAACTCATTTCACAAGAGAGTTTTTTTATTTATATTGTTGTTCACTACTAACATTGATGATCACTCGGAAGCATTTAATGAAGTATTTGAATAATTAAAAAGTTTCAAAGAGAAAAGACAATGGATCTTGTTAAATGATAGTGACTTCATATCTGATATCATGTGTTGTAAACCTTTCATCAATTCAAAATCATTTATTTTAATAAACTCATTGATTCTATGCATAAACTCGATTCCATGGAAACATGGTGAGAAAATGCATGGCTATGGCCCAAATATTAGTGGCAAGATTTTGAATTTTTTTCTCAATGGGTCTAATGGTTAAAAAAATGTGTTTCCTTCTAAGAGGCCACAAGTTAAAATATATAGGGGGGTAGGATATGTATAACTCCATATACTTTACCACTGGGTAGAGGGGATCCCTTATCCCACAAACAAGGGGGTCTCATACACCAATTTGGTGTTTGGCTTGGACGTGACCTTAAAAATAGATCATCATCATCATCATCATCATCATTATTATTATTATTATTATAAAGGATATTGAAAACATCATGTTATTTTAACTATGATAAAACATTAATTTTCAATTTTATAGTAAAACTATTTCAACCAATTATTTTCATAATATTTCACAGTTTTTAATTCAGATACTATTTTGAAATTGTTTTTTCAATTAATTTTCAATTTTATAGAAAAATCATGCTATTTTAAATTGTTTTATTATGAACCTCTTGAAATATTAGTATAAGTCTATCATTATGAAATAACATTAACATTCAATTCAACCATATGCTTTCTTATAACTGTTGCAATGTGGCGTTTTCCTTAACAAATCTTCCTATTTTATTCCTCTTAAAATATGACAATGTTTTATAAAATTTATCTTGACCATACTATAAACTTTTTCATGTCAAAATATAACCCTTAAGGAAAAACATAAATTTATATAACCCTTTGTGAACATTGGAATTTGACAAAAACTAGTGATGAACTTACAATTTGACAGTAAAAAAATATGAACTTTGCAATGTTGCATAACCAATTGCAATGTCCCAAATGAAGCAACATATTCTAGAATGTCGCATTGCATCATAACCAGGAACATAGAAATTCAGCATAACTCAATCAACATAAAAGTGTTAATGTAGCATAACCATACTCGACCTTAGTCAACCTTGCTCCACCATACTGACATCAACAACCATGGGCTATCACAGTCAATCATGGGAAACTACAGTCTACCCATGCTAGCCATGGTTATGTTGATGTAAACCTTGCAACATAACCCAACCCTTCATGTATGTCACAATGTGACATAGCCATTGAGGAACATACCATTTACTTATAAGCCAACTTGGCTAAATATCAGAATGAAACATCATTATTCTTGAACATCTCACTTTAACATAACTCATAAGGACTTTAGATATTTGAGATAAACATAAATGGATATGCTATGTGGTGTAATGTTACAGTGTGACTAAAATCGACATATCCTTACAATAACATTGCAATGTGATGCCCATGGGGAAACCATACTATGTGATGAACATTTCCCTTTGTCACATTGTGATGAAAATTTCCCTACGTCATGATGTGTTGAACATTTCCCAACATCTGTATGTGACGAACATAGCCCAAATATTCACTATCACTATCATATATCAATATCATAATATGAAGAACATAAATTGGTTGTGTCACAAACATTTCCCAACATTGGAATGTGACGAACATTTCCTGTTAGGGTCCTAACCTGTACATAGGTAGATTGATATATTTGGATGTAATAAAGGTCAATATTAATAAGGCCTTTCAATAAAATAGAATAAGGTGGATGCAAGAAGACCTAATAGAAGCTTCCACTTCTAGAAGGATCTTCCTCTAGATGCTTCTCTTGATAGACATTTTGTAGAAATAAGGGTCGAGGGTATGAAAACCCTAGCTTGGAGATTATTGTAACAGAGCGTTGCTCGATTGGAGGTTGCCCCCTCAAAGAGGCCTGTGAACATTGCTTTCTGAATCAAAGTGTTATTTCTATTTCTGTTCTTCTATCATTTCTATGTTATTGTGGAGATTATGCTGGATATTTTACTGTTATTCTGCCATTTCTAGCATTTTATTTCTATTTTGCATATTTTTTATATCTAGTATCTTGCAAGTCGCATGAGATCACTTTCCTTGGAAGAAATTGTGGGAATTTTTTTTTTAGGGTAGATACGTATTCGAGCATCTTTAAACCACAGAGATCTGTCATTACACGCATAAACCCGCGGTTGAGGGATTCATACACGCAAGAAATACAATTGGTTCTTAAGCGCACATCTGTTGGCCACCCTTGTAACCCCTGTTGGTACCCCTTCGAGTGGTAGTGCATCAGACGGAACATGTGTACGGATCAGCCTAGATTTCCTAAAGCCCTCTTTAGATAAACCTATCAGTCGTCGGACTACTATAGTGTCACTGAGAACATCACTCAGGAAGATACTCTCTAGTACCTGGGTAGTCGAGTAGTACAACTAAGGGTATGATCTATCCTCCTTAGTTAGTTCCCTGAGATATTGGGTTGAGTACTACTTTTGGACCCCGCACATATATTAGAGAGCTATAGCACAGGGCAAACCCTTGTCTGTAGAACCCTTGAATACCTAACCCTTGGGGGACAGAAACATAAACAAATTAAAAACAAGCCAGATCTATTGTCGTGCAACTGTGTTTGGGTTGACAAGTAAATACATATCTCTTTCTGGTTAAACATTTGGGGATTTCATCACTACAATATTCTTCAGACTGGAGTATAACTCCGCAGGTGTAAAAAAAATAAAAAAGTCTGGAAATTTTTTCACCATCATTTGAGACCTATTCCATTGGATTCATCTCTCCGCCCTTATCACTTTCATCCATATCATTTTTAGACAAAAATTTTGACCCCGCCCACCGCTTTTTAGTTCACCCATCCTCATGGCCCATACCCATAGCCAAGACCTGGAATCTCACTTCAACACCATGCAATCTGGTTTCCTAGAAACCCAAAAAGAAGTAAAACAACTCAGTGCTACTATTGCCTCCATCGATTTGTCCATCAATGCTACCATAAATATAACCATGCAGTCCTCAATGGAGGAAGTCAAACAAGAACTTACCACCCAGCTTGAATCTGTCTTTACAGCACTCTGCACCAAACTAAAGATCCCTACCGATGACCATTTCTCTGAAGCACATCCAAAGAATGAAGGTGAAACTTCGTCCCATTCCCATACCTTTCAGTCCCATCACTTTCAACGTGACATATGCCTTCCGTGGGTGGACATGACAAAATTTTATGGCTCAGACCCCAGTAGTTGGGTAACCCAAATGGAACATTATTTCTCTTTATATGGCATTATCGATGACTTGGCCAAACTCAGGTATGGTGTTCTCCATCTAGATCAAGAACGTTGGCAATGGTGGCAATGGAGAAAAACTTCCCGTCAAGGGTATATTGCTTGGACCCAATTTTTGACTGAGCTTTATGAATACTTTAACACGGAAACCAACCATTTGGGTCATTTGACAAAGTTGAAGCAATCTAGAACAATAGAAGACTTCATATTTGCCTTTGAACGCATAGCTTTTCGAACAGAGGGCATGATTGATGCTTTCTTTCAAGAGTGTTTTATTAGTGGCTTCAAGGAGGAGATTCGGGCCCATGTCCTCATGGCTCGACCCTCGACTTGGGTCGAGGCTACTAAAAGAGCTAAAGAAGCACAACAGGGGGTATCATCTCAAAACCAAAAACCCTCCTTTATCTTGCACCCTAAACCTGTCACTCCCACTACTCCCTCCGCCCCATTAAAAATCCAAAAGTTGACCAGGGATGAAATGGATGAATGCCAACTCAAAGGCCTTTGTTATAATTGTGATGACAAATATCTCCCGGGCCACAAGTGTAAGGAACAAAATATTTTTATGGCCATCTCTGAGGACATTTCATAAGAGGATGTTGAAACTCCCCTTGTGTCTTAGTCACCTAAAATCACTGACATAACCCCTCCCTCAGACCCTCCCGAAGTAGAACCTGTCATTTCCCTCAATGCTCTCATTGGATTTTTTGCTCCCCAAACCCTCAAGTTAATCGGTTACATCAAGCATCGGAAAGTCATCATTTTGGTTGATAGTGGAAGCACCCATAATTTTATTCATCGATGCATTGCCCAAGAAACTCATTTCTACATCCATGTTGTCAATAATTTCCAAATCATGATTGCCAATAGTGGTTCCATGAAATGTGGAGGGCGCTGTGAAAATGTGTGTCTCCAAATCGGTGACTACCACCTAAAATCCCATATGTTTTCTATCGACATGGGTGGTCGTGACATTATGTTGGGTGTTGACTGGCTAATAACTTTGGGTCCCATTATCATGGATTTTAAGGCATTAACCATGCAATTCGACCAGGAAGGCCACCAATATAAATTCTATGGCATCACTGCTAGTTCACCTAAGGTCATTAGTTCCCATCTCATGGAAAAGCTGCTCAAAAAAGGTCATTCTGGTGTCATTGCCCAACTCCATGCCATTCAAGCAACATAAACACCCCTGGTGCCACATGACCTCCAAGCTCTCCTTTCTAAACATCAAATGGTATTTTCCACTCCCCAAGGCCTCCCTCCTTCCTGCAGTGTTCATGATCATTCCATTCCCCTTGTACCTGGAAGCCTTCCTCCCAATATTCGTTCATATCACCACCCCTTCTCACAAAAAAATGAAATTGAGAAAATGGTCCAGGAACTCCTTAATGCAGGTGTTATCCACCCTAGTATGAGCCCTTACTCATCTCCTATAGTCATGGTCCTGAAGAAAGAAGGTTCTTGGAGAATGTGTCCTGACTTCCGTGCCCTCAACAAATTGACCATTAAAGACAAATTTCCCATTCCTATCATTGATGACCTCCGGGATGAATTGAGTGGCGCCCAATTCTTTACTAAACTTGATCTTCACTTGGGCTATCACCAGATATGTATGAAAGAGGCAGACATTCCCAAGATGGCCTTCGCACTCATGAGGGCCACTATGAGTTTTTGGTCATGCCTTTTGGCTTGTGTAATGCTCCCTCCACCTTCCAGAGCCTCATGAATCATGTCTTCCGTCCCTTTCTCCGTCATTTTGTATTAGTTTTCTTTGATGATATCCTCATCTATAGAAAAACCTGGAATGACCATCTTACTCATGTGGATCAAGTTCTCCATCTCCTCTCCCAGCACCAAATTTTCCTGAAACAGTCTAAATGTTCTTTTGGTGCCTCAGAAGTAGAATACTTGGTTCATCTGGTTGGAAAGGATGGTGTTAGGGTGGATATGAAAAAGATTGAAGCTATGCAAGATTGGCCGCACCCAAAAACTCTCAAAATATTGCGTGGATTTCTGGGCTTAACACGGTATTATCATAATTTTTTAAAGAACTATGGAAATATTGCAACAAATCTCACTGCTCTCCTAAAAAAGAACTCTTTCAATTGGACTCCAGACACTGCTCAAGATTTTCAAACCTTGAAGATGGCCATGTGCACCACTCCAGTTCTGGCCCTTCCTGATTTCACAAAGACCTTTGTGTTGGAATGTGATGCCTCAGGGAAAGGAATCGGTGCTATCCTTATGCAAGAGGGTCGAACTTTGGCCTTCACCAGCAAGCAACTGTCTGAAAGGAATCTGGGCAAACCCATTTATGAAAAGGAAATGTTGGCTATTATGCATGCCGTTGAGCTGTGGCGCCCTTATTTCTTGGGACAACACTTCCAAATCAAGACCAACCATCAAAGCCTCAAGTACTTTCTGTAAGAACGTATTTACTCATAGGAGAAACAAAAATGGGTGAATAAGCTCTTTGGTTATGATTATGAGATCATTTATAAGAAGGGTAAAGACAATGTAGTGGAAGATGCACTGTCTCGAAAATATGAAGAAGAAGGATCCATCTTTTCTCTTTCCTTCATTGTACCCATTTGGCTCCAAGCTGTGCGACAGGAATGTCTTCAAGACCCCAAAAGTTCGCATCTGATCCAACAATTGCAGAGAAAGGCTCCGGCTCCCCCAGGGTACTCTTAGCTATAAGATGAGCTTTGATATAAAGGTTGTTTGTATTTAAGTAAACAATCAAAGCTTAAATCCACGGTAATTTCTGAGCTTCATGCTACACCCATAGCGGGGAAATTAGGGTTCACCAAAACATATGACCGAGTCAAACATTCTTTTTTCTAGGATGGTATGAAACAGGACATCCGTAATTTTGTTGATGAATGTGAGGTGTGTCAATGAAATAAGGGAGAAACAGTCAAATCTTCGGGCACACTACAACCGCTTCCGATTCCACTGGCTATTTGGAAGGATATCTCTATGGACTTTATTACCGGCTTACCCAAATCAAGGAATAAATCAGTCATAATGGTGGTTGTGGATCGCCTTTCCAGGTATTCTCATTTCTCCACTCTTCAACATGCATTTACTACATCCACGGTGGCTCAACTTTTCATGGACTAGGTCTTCAATCTTCATGGCATGTCACACTCTATTGTTTCTAATCGTGACCCAACTTTCACAAGCAATTTTTGGCAAGAAATGTTTAAGCTCCAGGGCACCCAATTGCATCTCAGCACAGTTTATCATCCCCAAACTGATGGTCAAACGAAAGTTGTCAACAAGTGTTTGGAAACATATCTGAGGTTTTTTTCTTCTGAAAAACAACATTAGTGGGTTCAATGGCTACCCCTAGTTGAATGATGGTACAACACTTCCTACCATACAGCTACTCGCATGACTCCTTTTGAAGCAGTATATGGACATAAGCCACCTTTAGTTCTCTCATACTTATCGGGTACCTCGAAGGTCCAGGCGGTTAACCAAACACTTACAGTTCGAGAGGATATTCTTCGTACCCTTAAAGAGAACTTGGTCATGGCACAAAATCGCATGAAGAAACAAGCAGATCAAGGTCACTCTAAACGTCAATTTGCAGAAGGGGATTAGGTGTTTTTTGCGACTGCAACCATACAAGAAAACTTCCCTCAAGGTTGAGCATTGTCATAAGATAGCACCCAAATTTTATGGTCCTTATACAGTTCTCAAACATGTGGGACAAGTCGCATATAAGTTAGCTCTTCCTGGTCATTCGAAGCTACATCCAGTTTTCCATGTTTCATGCTTAAAAAAGGTGATTGGAACTCGGTGCCAAATTCAAGCCAACCTTCTTGAGTTAGCTAAAGAAGGATCCATTTGGCTACATCCAAAAGCAGTTTTGGAACAACGCGAGCATCGCCTGTGTCAGCGAACCATCAAGGAAGTGTTATTCCAGTGGAACAATATGAATCCAGCAGATGCCACTTGGGAACCAACTACCATTCTGCAGCAGTTTCCTTATCTCAAGCCTTGAGGACAAGGCTATTTTTAAGGAGGCAAACATGTTAGGGTCCTAACCCGCACATAGTTAGATTAATATATTTGGATGTAATAAAGGTCAATATTAATAAGGCCTTTCAATAAAATAGAATAAGGTGGATGTAAGAAGACCTAATAGAAGCTTTCGCTTCTAGAAGGATCTTCCTCTAGATGCTTTTCTTGATAGACATTTTGTATAAATAAGAGTCAAGGGTATGAAAACCCTAGCTTGGAGATTATTGTAACAGAGCACTGCTTGATTAGAGGTTGTCCCCTCGAAGAGGCCTGTGAACATTGCTTTCTGAATCAAAGTGTTATTTCTATTGTTGTTCTTATATCATTTATGTGTTATTGTGGAGATTATGTTGCATATTTTACTATTATTCTGCCATTTATAGCATTTTTATTTTTGTTCTGCATATTTTTTATATCTGGTATCTTGCATTTCCTAGCGTTGGAATGTGTCAAACATTAACCAACATCGCAATGTGACTACAATATTCGAACATCAAAATGTGGCGAACATTTCCTAACATCGTAATATGATGAACATTTCCAAATGTTTGAATTTGTTGAACATTGGCCAATGTCACGATGTGACTATCATATTTGAACATCATAATGCAGTGAACATTTCCAAATGTCACAATGTAATGAAGATTTCTTAATGTCCAATGTCCCAATGTGATGAACATTCCATAACATCCAATGTCACAACGTGGCATACAAAACCCTTCATCGCATCATGACATACAAAACCTGAATGTCACAATGTGACATTCAAAACCCAACGTCACATTATGAAAAGCATATCCCAATGTCACAACATGACCAACATATCCCATTGTCATAATGTTTCGAACATATCCCATCATCTGATGTAGAAAACTCGATGTAACAATGTGATGTACAAATCCCTTCATCACAATGTGACGTACAAAACCCAACATCTTAATGTGATGAACATAACCCAACCTCGCAATGTGACATAAAAAAAACAATGTCACAATGTGATGTGAAAAACCCATCATCATAATTTGACAAACATAACCCAATGGCGCATTGAGATAAACATCACCCGACATTACCCTATGTTGCAATGAGATGAACAAAACTAGTTTTCACAATCTAGCAATAAAAGCTTGATCAATAGTGCAATGCAACATTTCCATAGTAAACCATGGATAAACATAATCAACATGTTTTACCAAAATAATCTCTGCGTGATATACCAAGGTCAACCATGGTCATGGTCAACCATAGTCAATGTCGGGAAACAATGATCATGGTCAACAATAGTCAAGGTCAACCATGATCAAACATATTAAACCTTGCTCCATGTCAAGATCAACCATGATTAAGCATAGTCAACCATAGTCAACCATGGTCAAGTTCAACCATATTTGTCATCATGGTCATCTGCATTCAACCATAGTAAAGGGCATGTTCATGGTCAATTGTAGTCATGGCTAAGGTTAACCATGATCAAATTTAACCATAATCATTGTCAACCACGGTTTTTTCGAACCATGGTCAACTATGGCCAAACACTGTCAACCATGCTTAACCATTGTCATCCATGGTTAACCATTGTCAACCATGGTCAACCATAGTTAACCATGTTCCTGGACATGGTCATGGTCAACCATAGTTAACTTTTATCAACCATAGTTGACCATAGTGTACATCAATCACAATCAAGCATAGTCATGGTCATGCTCAACCATGGTCAACCATAGGCAACCATACTAAACCAAAGTTAAGAAAGGTATACCAAAGATAACCATGGTCATGGGAATCCATAGTTAACCATGGTCATCATCAACCAAGGTCAATCGAATTCAACCAAGTTCATGGTCATGGACAAAAATGGTCTATGATGATCAACCATGATCATCTATGGTCAAGCATAGTTATGGGCATGATAATTTTTTGTCAACCATAGTCTTAGTCATGGTTAGACATATTCACAATCAACCATAGTCATGGTCATGGTGTTATAGCCTCAATTTCCACCCTATAGGCTAGAGAGGAATCTATAAGAGGATAGAATCCATAATATATATTTTTCCTAATGTTTAGCCCCCTTTTGGAGATCCTCATGGGACACCTAGTAGAAACCAGGCGAGGACCTTTGCTGGTAACTAGTCGCTCAACAAGTGAGGATTTGTAAAGCCTCTATATTTGAGGAGTTGTGAGGTTATAAGTGAGGGATGATATGTATCTTCATAGAAAGGGCCTAGGAAATCTAAGGGATGATATGTATCTTAATGGAAAGGGCCTAGGAACTCACATAATTCGAGTCTTTAGTGGTCTTTAGAAGATCTAGAAGCTCTCCCAAACCTCTTCCAAAGAGATATATAAAAAAGGAAATCCTTGGGAAAGAAGGAGGAATAATTCATATTAATGTTGTGTTGTCCAATTGCAGAGGTACTTGTTCCATCCATCACATCCAGAAGTCAGTGAGCTTATACTAACCAAGATGCTAAGGGAGGAGCAAGAAGAAAGGAGATCAAGGGAGCATGCATCAATATCTAAGATATGGTTGATGTAATTTCTCTTATGTTATCAATATATAATTTGGTTTCCCCCCTATAAATTTGTGTAATTGATGAAAAAATATTTAGATATGATTTCTACTATTGTAGATCTTATTAGAATCAAATTATATATAGGATTCTAATCGTAACTAGAGAGGTATAAAGGTTTTTTTTGTCTTTTGTATGTAGGATGCAGGTTGTGGAGCTTGGAGTTGGAGTTTCAAGAATGCAAAAGTCAAGAGATACGAAGGACAACCTCAAGAAGGTATGAAAACTTCACCACTCCTTCGAATAATCATGAATCTATATGTTTGAATATAGATCTAGGAAAACCATAAAAATTCTATCCCTCTTTTTGTCTAGGATTACTAGACTAATCCTAGGGAGATTTTGTTCTTTATTCAAGAAGATCCCTATGAGATAGTGTATTCAAAAATATCCTTGTGAGACCGTGAACGAATGGTTTCCCCAGGTACTACAACCATGTCCCACCTGCAGACACCTTTGTAGCTCCCTAGTAAAGGTCACTAAGGCAACAACCTAAAAATCAATGTGTCATGTCCCCATTTTTGGATTCCCCTGTTCGGCACTGGAAATGACTTTCATGGCTTGTCAGTGAAGAAAAAGGGAGTCAAAAGGGGTTATTTAATGTCACTTAGTTAGGCGATGTTATGTATTTAAATTAAAATTATATTAATAAGTTACTTAACTATTATTAAAAGTTTATTTTAATCCCAAAGTAAAAGAAAAAGGGGGATAGGGGTCATATTGTTTTTAGTCAAAAAGGGGATAAGGGTTACATTTGGTTTGGTCAAAAAAGAGAAAGTTATAGAAGGAATGGGGAAAGGATAAAAGGAAGGGTAGAGCCTCACTTTGGCATTATGATTTGATCTCTCATTTTGGAAGTGCTCTTGGATCCATTGTCTCATTAGGGTTTAGAAAAACTCTTCAACTATTTGTTTGGTTTTGGTGGTGCAATATCCACCCTAGTAAGACAAGAAGTGAATTAACCCAAGATTTTCATTGAAGCCTAGAAGAGAGGGGAAACCATCCAGGATTTCCATTGGAGCTTCACCTTGGGTTTTTTTTTTCAATTAGACACAAATTGACTCGCATAGGATATTGTGAAACTTGTCAGAGGAGGGTTTCAAAAGGCCTATCAGTGATATTCTCGCTTGTTGAAGACGAGGGTCCCATAAGGCCCCGCTAGTCAGCCACATATTTTTCCTCAAGGATCTTTGCAGAATGAAACTTGTTGTAGGAGGGTTCATGAAGGAATCCTTGTTGGTTGGATGCCATTAGTCTCGCAAGGCCCCGCATGAAGCCCAACCTAATACCACGAGGATCAATGTAAGAGGGTTTCATGGATTCGACAAACTCTTTGGTCAAAACCGTGAGGGTTTGGAAGGCCATTTACAAAACAGTTAGCAAGGGAGAGGATCGTTTCAAGTTAGGGAGGCCTTGGATAAGTTTGGGAGAATCTATTGGATAAGACTTTGGCATATACATCAGGTCTTTCTTAAATTATGTAGTGTTGGTTATTGTTATATATTTGCTACATCATCCATTAGAACTTTGTTATTTCTTTGTATCATATTCCATCCATAATAATAATGCCATGCAGTCTTTTCCATATTATTGAGCATTTGAATGCATGCAATATGTTTGAAGAAATAACCATATGGTAGATATTAAATTTCAACATTCCCCATTTTTCATGAATATGTTTGACTAGACACATAACTATCCATACATAAAATAACATAAAACATTAATTCCCTAGAAAATCTTTGTTGGGGATATTACAGTGGTATAATAGTTGGTGATCTTGCTAGCATGTGTGTTCATTCCATGGATGAGGATATATTAAGTGTTTGAAAAAATCCAAGCTAAAAAATACCATATTACTACAAGTTTATCAGTCATGTTGAAGTTACTTAAGAAGGTTAATCTAGAACATTCAGATGCACTTTTTGAGGAAGATGGAGAAAAATAAATACATGCCTGACTATTGGAAGTATATAACATTGCATGAAGATATTTGTGTAGCTTTACCCTTTAAAATCTATTTCACCCTCATGCACGGAAGTTGACTCAAGAATTTGGAAAAGTATTATTTTAAAAGCACAAGGAAGAAAGTGAAGAAGGATGAGCATGAAAGATAGGTGGAGTAACATGCATCTAGACATAAGGAGGATGTGTGCATAAAGGAAGAAAAAACAACATCCTATGAGACATCTTCAGAACTAACCGATGAGGCCAGTGACACTAGTGTGTTGCATGGGTACACCTCTGATGAATCAACAAAAGATGAGGATGCAACATTTGATGATGGTCATATGTCCCAATAAGCCAATGTTGAGGATCCATTAACATATGTCATTATGTATGATTCTTATGAGGAGGGTAGTTTAAGCCAGATAACACCTATGCATGATGAAGAATCAACACCATATATCCTTTATGATTCTGATGATGAGAAGGATGTGATTGTACATCAACATGATGATGAAATTGAAAACAGACCCTTAGTATTGAAACATTTTGAGGACCGATTATTGGTCAAGGAGGAGTATATTGTACAAGTATTGACAAGGGAAGTTGGTGCTCATAAGTTTATTGAATACCTTATGTGGAAACCCCATATGGATGAAAGGAAAAAGGGAATTGTAGAGGGAGTCACTAGTACCCAATTTTGCATCATCAAAGAGTCACTAGAGAAGATGAAATCGAATTATTTGCAGTTGTTCATGGATAGGGACCTTTCTTTTAAGTTCATTGAAGACAAGGAAAGGGAGATTAAGAATATTTTCTACTAGCTTATCTTGGCACACTCTTCATCATTAGTAGAAGAAAAGGCTCCATCATATTTGGCAACAGTGACACATAAGGGCATGTGTGGCACTCATGATCAAAGGGAGGAGCCTCTTGTGAATATTCCACATGAGGAGCATCCAAAAATGCAGGGATTTGGGGAGAGGTTTGACACAAAGGATTTAGACCATGCACCTACTTTTCATGGTAGGAATCATGAGTCATTTCTTTTGGCTCAAGTCTTAGCTACAAAGGAGGTAGTTGACAAAATTCCTTGTGGACCAACCAGCAAGGAAGTATATCCACCATTTGATTGGATGATTGAGTATAGGATAGATGTGGATACATCACTCTAGGACCCGGGTTCATTTGGTATTAGTGGAGTGATTGATATAGTGGCACATATAGGATACATGGTGGTACATGATGATACATAGGTGTGCAGTGATGTACAACAATATACAGTTCTGTGCATTGGTGTTTAATGGATTTTTGGAGTGATTCCCCCAGGGAGACCTCTATACATGGACTTCAAACATATCATAGAGTTTAGTTCACCTAGGATGGATGTGTGGATGTATGAGCTTCATGGAGAGGTATATCCCTTAGAGAATAATATTCAAGTGGGATATCATCAAAGTAGGGATAGAGATTAGGATACATGTAGGATTTCTCTTAGATGTTACCTTGAGTCCTTGGTCATACCACTAGGTTTTAATAACTCACCTAACACTTCCTAGTATTGTAGGAAGTGGCAGTGGCATATAGTCCTATTTTCTGATGCCAACAATATATTCGGTAGGACATGGAGGGTTTACCTGTGTTAGATAGGTGAGGTGGTTAGGATTAAATCCATGTTAGAGTTCTTTAATTTAGGCTATGTGGTCAGAACACAAGAGGAGGTCCAAATTTTATTGGGTCAATTCACAGAGATTTCAGCTGACAGAGGGGTGGATGGAATTATCCACTACGAAGGTTTCACACATGTAGTCCCTAAGTCCACACTAAGGGAGAAGATTATGAGGGATATGTATGATTCACCTTTGACAAGGAGTTTTGGGTACTTGTATGAGTATGAGGAACTGCATATGATAGGGTTACTTTCCAAGAAGGCATTTAGACTCCACGAATTCCTTGAGTGTAGTTACATTGATTGAGGTAGCATATTTTCTGGTGCATTTTGGTAGGGGCCAAATATAGTTGCGATCACATAATTGATTACTAATACTTGGATTCCACCAGATGATGACATACCAGGGACTTGGATTATTTTGACTCTGATGGTTACCAGTATGGAGAAAAAAAACTATCAAGTATTGAGAGTGGTGGACTTTTAGTTTGGTAGTGCGATCTGAGAATTCATCTTAGTGATATATCGATTTAGATGATGATGATGATGATCAACACAACTATGACAGTGAGTGGTATGATTTATTTTTGGGGCATCAGTATAATGGAGGTCAATATTTACTCTATATGGAAGAAAGAGCTCGAGGCTGGTCGCGAATTTGTAGACTTAGACTTCATTGAGACACCTTCGTAGAGGAGGATTCATGATAGTGGTTTCAGGCCCTTCAGGGAGTTCAACTTGGGGTTCCAAGAGAGGAGGATGCAGACTGAGCATGTTGGTTAGATGGTGATGATCAAAGTAGTGCAACATCAACATGGTGGTACCTTTCTAGGATTAGTTTGGGACCCCATGATTACATTTTATGACATTTCAATTACTATTGGAGATGTGAGCATCAATTTTTACTTCCTGGAGTTTACTTTTGGGAGGATTAGGAATGGTTTCTTGGAGGATTTGATCACGTTTATGCAGATTATGATAGCATTTATTATTAGGAGAATGTAGATGGGCTCTTATATCAGCACCTTGCAGATCAGTACCAGAAGAAGGGAGTGTTTCACATCATTTAGGAAGATCGAAGAGAGGTTCGCATGGATAGACCTCAGGGCGATGCAGGGGAGTATACAACTTGTCATCAAATTGGGTCAAGAAATACTCATTCCACAAGAGGAATGCAAACTTTGGACATCTCTAGGAGAGAGTGGGAAAGCATGAGAATGGATTGCATCTCAAATTTAATGAGGGTATAGTTGACCAATAGTGCATCTCGGGTGATTGACCAATTCATGCACTTTCCAGCGGTATCTGCTGCGAATGGGGTTGTGCAGATGATAGAGCTATCTAGTGGAGGGATCTATAGAGTCCATGAGAAGTATAGAGTCATTATCGATGACTAGGATAGACTTCCTTTTTCGATATTCATGATTGGGTTTGACATTGTATTTATAGGTCGTGACTTCACATGGATGCCATTGCCAGCTACTATTCATGATGGTAGATTCATTCCTTATAGGTATGTCAGCATGGAGCTACAAGAGAAAGGGATGTAGAGTGGGCATGATGGATGGATGACTATTATCAGAGTGGTGCAACATTGGCATGGTGGTTCCTTTCTGAGGATATATTTGGACACTTGAATAGCTTGGAACCCTTGGATTTCAATAGGAGATAGTGCGACATTTGACACATAGAAAAGAGCCAGTTTTTTCCTTCATGAGATTGGTTCCCTAGTAGAGTATTTACTTGATGGGTTGATCGTATTGTTGCAGCACCGAGTGACCTTACTTGTCAGTGGTTTTTAGGAGACCTATTATTTCAGTACATTACCAAACCACACCTTGAGCGGAGGATGTTTCACATATTACAAGGTGGTTTTGTATACTAGTATAATTTTCAGTTTCAGTTTGTATCAATCGATGGAGCATTAGGTCATGATGGAATTGCTTGAGGACAAGCAGTCTTTGGGAATGGAGGATTTTCCATGTCCTCTTTTTTTGATTCTCGTGTTGGGTAGTGGAAATCCTAAATGGGCATTAGATTAATTAAAGGGACATTATATTAATAAGCTACATAGTTAGGAGATATTATGCATTTAAAGGGACATTAGATTAATAATTTACTTATCTATTATTAAAAGTGATTTTTAATCATAAAGTGAAATAAAAAGGGAGACAAGGGTCATTATTGATTTAGTTAAAAGGGGGATAAAGGTCGCATTTTGTTTGGTCAAAAAATGTGAAGTTCTAGAAGGCATGGAGAAAGGATAAAAGGAAGGGTAGAGCCTCGCTTTTGCATAATGATTTGATCTCTCATTTTGAAAGTTCTCTTGGAGCCATTATTTCATTATGATTTAGAAAAACCATTCCATTATTGGTTTGTTTTTGGTGGTGTAATATCCACCCTAGATAGACAAGAGGGTAATCCACCCAGGATTTCCATTGGATCCTAGACAAGAGAGGAATCCATCCTGGATTTCAATTGGAGCTTCACCTTGGGGTTTGGTTTTCAGTTGGAGACAAATCGAATTACACATGAGATTTCAAAACTTTCCAGAGGTTGATCCCATTTTTTTAAGTACAGGAGGGTTTAAGAAGGCCTATCCGTGACATCCTCCCTTGTTGAAGATGAGGGTCCTGTGATGCCCCACTAGTTTCCCAGGTATTATCTTGCAAGGATCTTTGTGGGCTCATACCTTTTGCAGGAGGGTTCTTGAAGGAATCCTTGTTGTTTGAATTTCGATAGTCTTGTGAGGCCTTGCATGACACCCAACCTCATCCCACGAGGATCCATGTAAGAGGTTTTCATGGATTCGACAGACTCGTTGGTCATATATGCAAGGGTTTGGAAGGAAATTTAAAGAAAATCCAGCATAGGATCAAATCATGTGAATTTAGGAACGCCTTGGATAAATTTGGTAGCATATATTGGATAAGACTGTGGCATCTACATTAGGTTTTTCTTGTATTTTTTAGTGTTGGTTATTGTTACACAACTTCTACAACAACCATTAAAACTATTTTATTGCTTTGTATCAGATTCCATCTATAATAATAATTTCATGAGGTATTTTCCATATTCTTGAGCATTTGAACCTCTGCAATATGTTTGGAGGAATAATCATATGCTAGAGATTAAACTATATCATTCCACCTTTGTCATGAATGTGTGTGACTAGATACATAATCAACCATACATAAAAGAAAAAGAAACATTAATTCCCTAGCATATCCTTATTCGGGACATTGGATAATGGTCGGGTGAAAAATTGTAGGTCTGACTGCACTTAAGGGAAGGGTAACAAATGCTGAAGACTTAAACTTAGACTTCGTTGAGACACCTTCGTAGAGGAGGATTCATGATAGTGGTTTCAGGCCCTTCAGGGAGTTCAACTTGGGGTTCCAAGAGAGGAGGATGCAGACTGAGCGTGTTGGTTAGATGGTGATGATCAAAGTAGTGCAACATCAACATGGTGGTACCTTTCTAGGATTAGTTTGGGACCCCATGATTACATTTCCTGACATTTCAATTACTATTGGAGATGTGAGCATCAATTTTTACTTCCTGGAGTTTACTTTTGGGAGGATTAGGAGTGGTTTCTTGGAGGATTTGATCACGTTTATGCATATTATGATAGCATTTCTTATTAGGAGAATTTAGATGGGATCTTATATCAACACCTTACAGATCAGTACCAGGAGAAGGGAGTGTTTCATATCATTTAGGAATATCCAAGAGAGGTTCGCATGGATAGACCTCAGGGATGATGCAGGGGAGTATACAACTTGTCATCAAATTCGGTCAAGACATACTCATTCCACAAGAGGAATGCAGACTTTGGTCATCTCTGGGAGAGAGTGGGAAATCATGAGAATGGATTGCATCTCAAATTTAATGAGGGTATAGTGGACCAATAGTACGTCTCGGGTGATTGACCAATTCATGCACTTTCTAGCGGTATCTGCTGAGAATGGGGTTGTGCAGATGACAGAGCTATCTAGTGGAGGGATCTCTAGAGTCCATGAGAAGTATAGATTCATTATCGATGACTGGGATAGACTTCATTTTTTGATCTTCATGATCAGGTATGACATTATATTTATAGGTCGTGACTTCACATGAATTCCAATGCCAGCTACTATTCATGATGGTAGATTCACTCCTTATAGGTATGTCAGCATGGAGCTACAAGAGAAAGGGATGTAGAGTGGGCATGATGGATGGATGACTATTATCAGAGTGGTGCAATATTGGCATGGTGGTTCATTTCTGGGGATAGATTTGGACCCTCGAATAGCTTGGGACCCTTGGATTTCAGTAGGAGATAGTGTGACATTTGACACAGCGGATAGAGCTAGTTTTTTCCTTCATGAGATTGGTTCCCTAGTAGAGTAGTTACTTGATGGGTTGATCGTATTTTTGCAGCACTGAGTGACCTTACTTGTCTATGGTTTTTAGGAGACCTATTATTTCAGTACATTACCAAACCACACCTTGAGCAGAGGATGCTTCACATATTACAAGGTGGTTTTGTATCCTAGTATAATTTTCAGTTTCAGTTTGTATCAATTGATGGATCATCGAGTCGTGATGGAATTTCTTGAGGACAAGCAGTCTTTGGGAATGGAGTATTTTCCATGTCCTCATTTTTTGATTCTCGTGTTGGGTAGTGGAAATCCTAAAGGGGCATTAGATTAATTAAAGGGACATTATATTACTAAGTTACATAGTTAGGAAATATTATGCATTTAAAGGGACATTAGATTAATAATTTACTTATTTATTATTAAAAGTGATTTTTAATCATAAAGTGAAATAAAAAGGGACACAAGGGTCATTATTGATTTAGTTAAAGGAGGGATAAAGGTCGCATTTTGTTAGGTCAAAAAATGTGAAGTTCTAGAAGGCATGGAGAAAGGATAAAAGGAAGGGTAGAGCCTCGCTTTTGCATAATGATTTGATCTCTCATTTTGAAAGTTCTCTTGGAGCCATTGTTTCATTACGGTTTAGAAAAACCATTCCATTATTGGTTTGTTTTTGGTGGTGTAATATCCACCGTAGATAGACAAGAGGGTAATCCACCCAGTATTTCCATTGGATCCTAGACAAGAGGGGAATCCATCCTGGATTTCAATTGGAGCTTCACCTTGGGGTTTGGTTTTCAGTTGGAGACAAATCGACTTACACATGAGATTTTAAAACTTACCAGAGGAGGTTGATCCCATTTATTCAAGTACATGAGGGTTTAAGAAGGCCTATCCATGACATCCTCACTTGTTTAAGATGAGGGTCCTGTGATGCCCCACTAGTTTCCCAGGTATTATCTTGCAACGATCTTTGTGGGCTCATACTTTTTGCGGGAGGGTTCTTGAAGGAATCCTTGTTGTTTGAATTTCGATAGTCTTGTGAGGCCCTGCATGACGCCCAACCTCATCCCATGAGGATCCATGTAAGAGGGTTTCATGGATTCGACATACTCGTTGGTCATATATGCGAGGGTTTGGAAGGCAATTTAAAGAAAAGCCACCATAGGATCAAATCATGTGAATTTAGGAACGCCTTGGATAAGTTTGGTAGCATATATTGGATAAGACTTTGGCATCTACATTAGGTTTTTATTGTATTTTTTAGTGTTGGTTATTGTTACACAACTTCTACAACAACCATTAAAACTATTTTATTACTTTGTATCAGATTCCATCCATAATAATAATTTCATGAGGTATTTTCCATATTATTGAGCATTTGAACCTCTGCAATATGTTTGGAGGAATAATCATATGCTAGATATTAAACTATATCATTCCACATTTGTCATGAATATGTGTGACTAGATACATAATCAGCCATACATAAAAGAACAAGAAACATTAATTCCCTAGCATATCCTTATTTGGGACATTACACAATGGTCGGGTGAAAAATTGTAGGCCCGACCACACTTAAGGGAAGGGTAAAAAATACTAAAGATCCGAAGAAATTAACCAATGGAACCCCCATATACGTAGCAATCAAAGTGGTATCAGAAACACCAAAACAATTAGAGAGGGGTAATCTCCCTACTTTCCCTGACGTGACCTCATGCTTAACTCCTATGTTAGAAGAGGCTCCTAACACATTGGTTGAAAGAATGTATTTTAACACTCTTTAATAACTCTAGGTTTCATTTTGTTGCCTTGGAGAGTTTACTCTCCAATCCTAGTCCAAAGTCGTAAGCCTATCTAATGTTGATTCACTATGAGAAGAAATATGTTTAATTGATTTTAGATTATGCTTTATTTTTAAGGATTTTGCTTAATTCCAAGGGTAGTGGATGAAACTTTAGTGATGGTTTGACTCTTGACCCAACCAAGCAAACGCAAGAATGATCATGCAATTTGTTCACTTTGATGAACTCTAGCTATGAAAGAGAGAGATTATTTTCTTTTTCTTTTAAAATTTTCAGAAACACAACCTCACACACACCAAGAAGCCAAAAATCACTTCAAATCTAAAACAGAAAAATGACCCTAATGTGTTCTCTTCACTAATTATTCAAAACAAAATCTAGCATGCAAGATTTTTTTTTGTCTTTTTTGTGATTTTTTTTCAATTGAAATGTAAACAATTCCTAATCTATGCAAGAACACACAATGTAAATGGAAATCAACAACAAGTAGCATGCAAAGGGATTATGGGATATTGAGAATGAGGTTGGATCAACCCACTCCAATGTTACTAGAGGGATCTCACCCAAAACTCACCTAAAAAGGTTGATCTAGTGATGGAAAATGGTTACACAAGGACAAGCAATGTAACTAATGACAAACACAATTAAATCGCTTCAGATATGTTGGGTTCTCAACCCAAATTCACTGAAATTATCATATAGAAATACAATCTATCCAAGAAATGGACACCAATGCACACAAATACAGTCAAACAAACTTTGAAAGCAACTTATGTGACAATAAAGTACTCAAACAGAAGGCAAACAAAATTACAATAGACCATTATAGAACCCTTATGGTCATATGATAGATATAAATTTAGATTTTTGGAATTTACAGTGGAAAACTGTAGTTTTTACAGAGACTCATGGAACATAGGTGTGTCAACAAACAAGGGGCCTCGCATGATACTTATTATGAAACAAGCAAGGGCCTACAATTTTTTTTTTTTAAGAACAAAGGATTTGTTCCAGATATATATCATGTCTCTCATATATGTTGGATCTAGGATCTGGAATAGATAATGAAATAAAATCTAAAGGAAATCACAATCAAACAGAGGGAAGGATTTACCAGGGGATTCAAACTAGAGAATAATTCTTCCCCAGTGGATTCATCAGTTTTTTTATGGGACAAAGTCTCATAGGGATCTTGATGAATACACAACAAAACCTCCCTAGGATTATCCTAGTAATCCTAGACAGAAATGGGGAAATACTTCTTATGGTTTTCCTAAATCTAGGTTCAAACACATAGATTCATAATTATCCGAAGGAGTGGTGAATTTTTCATACCTTTCTTACAGTTTTCTTTCGTATCTCCTAGCTATTGCAGTCCTCAAACTCCATATCCAAGCTCCACAACCTACTTCTTGCATACAAAAGACAAGAAAAAACTTTTTACATCTCTACTTAGGATTAGAATCTTAGATCTGATTTGATTATAATCATATATTCAATAACATGAATCAGATCTAAAAATTTGCAAAATGAATACAAATATATCAGGGGAAAACCAATGATCTATTGATAACATAAGAGAAATTACATCAAGCATACACCTCATGCTCCCTTGACCTCTTTGCTCCTTGCTACTCCTTGAGCTCCTTGGTCAGGCTAGACTTCACTGACTTCTGGCTGTGGTAGATGGAACAAGAACCTCTTCATTTGGACAACATAACATTAATTTGAGTTTTTCTTCCTTTCCCAAGGATTTCCTTTGTTATATAACTCTTTGAAGGAGGTTTGAAAGAGATTCTAGATCTTCTAGAGGCCACTAGAGACTCGAATGATGTGAGTTCCTAGGCCCTTTCCATGAATATACAACTAATCCTTTGCTTATCACCTCATAACTCTTCAAATATATATTATTTACATAGCCTCACTTATTGAGCCACTAGTGACTAGTGAGGGCCCTCTCTTGTTGTCTACTAGTTGTCTCGTGAGGATCTCCAAAATGGGGCAAAACTTTGGGAAAAATATGTATTATGGCTTCTATCTTCTTATGGGTTCCTCTCTGACCTATAGGGTGGAGATTGAGAATATAACACATGGTCATGGTCATTTGGGATTAACTATGGACTTACTCATGGTCAACCATAGTCAACTATAGTTAACCATAATCAACCATGGTCAATCATGACCAATGATACTCTTCGTCAATCATAGTCAACCATACTCATGGTCAACAATGGGCACTCAAACTCAACCATGGTCACGGTCAACGTGGTCATCCATTAACACATCAATATATTATTACATTAATTACATTAATGCTCATTGTGGGTATTATTATTAATGTATTATTACTTTATTAATATTTTAATATCTTAATGTAACTGATGTAGATTGGATCATTATATCATTGTTCATATGTCTCAATAATTTCAAAGTGGTAAAAACTAGAGGAATCAACTTGCAGGGTCATTTTAGTGGTGAATCCCAGTTTGGAAAATTGGAGTCGAGAACCTTATGGTTCCATTTTGAGGCATTAAATGGTTTTTTTGGGTTTTTGTGCAAAAAACTTGTGTACAACCCATTGACGATGTTCTAGAATCTAATACCATTCCATCAATACCGATTGTGCGTCAATCAGAGTTCGTATGAAAAATTTATGCCTCTTGCAAGTTGTCTTGTCGTGTTGACCACCATGTTATGAGAGGATGTCATGTCAACCCCCATTACTTATGCATATGGGCTAGCCATGTGAGGAATTTCAAGAATATTCTAGAAGGTTCAAAACCCTACCACAATTGAGTGTTGAGGAAGTAAAAAACCTACCCGTAATGGCTATCAGAGTATCTTAAATACTGGGCTACTAGGAGGAAAAGGGGTTTCATTCTATGTTATTGTATTTTGTTCCATAGTAGAGAAACCCATCTAGGAGATAGAAATTAGAAAGCATAACAAAGGGGGTTAACATTTTGTAGCAACCTAATAGGCCACAAGTATTAGATAACTCCATAGAGAGTGTTTTCTCATTTATACTTGCATTATTTCCACACCAGAGAAAAAGAGAGTAGAACAACCTCACCTTCTAGCTAGGTTTTTTCCCGTGAGGCTTTCCGAGAGAAAAAATTTCTGTTATCTTATGGATGGTGTGTGATTGTACTTTACTATTCTCAATTTTCCGCATTTTATCTATTTCATGCATAAGCATAAAAACAATTGTACCAATAACTAAATATTATGGAATCTAAAGGAATTTAACCTTCATAGTGTAGATTTTAGTTTTATTTATCAGATATGTTGTGACGAACTATTCCAGTGAAATATCCACCAAAATTTATAGATCCGTAATAATGTAATATTTTATGTATTTAGATAATAATGTATTAAATTAATGTATTACTACTTTATTAATTTCCTATTAATATTTTATTACGTTAATGTATTATTAATACTTTAATATGTTATTAATGTATTAATAAATCAACTAAGACTTTAAAGGAGTAATGTAAAAATGTATTGTTAATGTATTAATACTTTAATAATGTATTATTAATGGGCCTTGGCTAAAGGTTCTACCTTTACAAAATTGTTATTTTTTGTTGTTTAAATTGCATTTTTGAATGTATAAATGGATTCAACATGCTAGTCAAATCTTCAGATCTAACCATTTCTCACCAACAAAATCAAATAGAAATCCAACCATTTCTCACCTGCAAAATCAAAGAGAAACAATCGTCGGAAAATAGGGAAAATAGTCAAAAGGTAGAACGTTTAGACTACTCTTTATTAATGCATTACTTTATTAATATAAAAATATTTTATTAATCTATTAATTAATTAATACATTACATTAGTAATGTATTTATGCATAATTAATGTATTATTTGAATAATACATTAATACTTTAGTACATTAATCATTTATCCATGGTCATTTTTGGTCAACCATAGTCATGATCATGGCCATGGTTAATTGGGGTTAACTATGGTCATGTTCATGTTCATCCATAGTCAACCATGGTCATGGTAAGTCATAGTTAACCATAATCACTCATGGTCATTCATACTCTTGGTCAACCATAGTCAACCATACTAGTGGTAACCATAGTCAATCACAATTCAACCATGGTGTGGTCAAAGAGGTCATCATTAATACATTAATTACATTAATGGTCATTCATGAGTATTATTATTTTATTAATGTTTTAATTAATAATATATTAATGTATTAATATTTAATGCATTTATGTAATAATGTTTAATTAATGTATTATTACTTTATTAATGTAATAGTCAATCATATGGTTAAGAACATGTGTTTCCTCTTAAGAGGTCACAAGTTTAAATCAAATGTTGGGGGAGGAGGTCCCTTGTCCCACAAACAAGAAAATCTTGAAAATAACCTTAAAAATATATTATTATTATTATTATAGTAATACTTCAATAGTTTATTAATGTATTAATAAGTTAACACATTAACTTATTTATATTTTAATGCATTAATTTATAAATTATTAATGTATTAATTAACTAATATATTAATACTTTATTTATGATTAAGTATAGAAATGAGGCATGGTAATTTTTTATTAACTATATTTTTTATATAAAAAAAAATAATACTTATAATTAATTAATACATAAATTAGATACTAATATATTAATGATTTATTAATCCTCTATTCATGCCCGCCAACGATAACCACATTTAAATACTCATGCCAGCCAACAATAACCACATTTAAATAAATAGATGGTTGCTAATTTAACTCTATTGATACCCATTTCAGATTAGAACACACCATGTTTACTTGCCTCTAATGATATCGATTTCAAATTAACATTTAGAAGGCAGAAACCTCCATTAATTAATGTGGATTTGAAAATGGCTTTAGAAACCCAATAGGTTTCCGTGGCTTTTCATCATTTACTATCTTCAAATCTGGTTGTGTGATTGCCATGATTTGAAACGCAATCTTGCGATATGATTGGCCTGATTTGAATCCGCGCTGCCCAATAAGTCATATCTTTCGAAATAAAATCATCAAATTCTTGCAGGGAAAGCAACATTAAAATGGAAGGAAGTATTAACGTGAGCATCCATTTATCTTTTAGCGAAATAAACACATATCAAATTGCGACCGTTAGTTGGTAAAATTTCTAACGTGTTTGGTTGTTAAGCTAACCAAACCCATGCAAGTAGGGTGCATGATGGCCGTTAGCGAAATAAACACATATCAAATTGCGAGCGTTAGTTGGTAAAATTTCTAACGTGTTTGGTTGTTAAGCTAACCAAACCCATGCAAGTATGGCCGACTCTGACGAGTAATCAGTGGTCTATTTTTAATTAATGAAAACTGCCAGCTTGGTTTTATGCAGAACAGATGGCAGCAGGCTTGGAATTTGACATCTCACATGACGAGTTTTGTTTTCACTATCAAAAACGTATTTGACAGCCGACTATAAATGCAAATTTAGAAAATGAACCTCATTTCAAATTAAAAACTGTAATTGACGTCTATCTATATGAATATGAACGGTACAAAATGTTTAGAAGATATATACTAGCACAATTTCTAAATCACTTTTGGTGAACACCTAAACGTTTATAGGCAAGATAAAATTAAGAATATGAAAATATGAAACGATTGATTGTAATTATGGGGTTTAGTACAAATGTAAATCTTGTAAAATGATTAATTATGGAGTTTGGTATATGTCTTTGGGATCACCATAAATATATTAATATATAATTAATATATTAATTAATTATTACATTAATATTATATTAATGTATACAAATTAATGAGATCTATTAATGTTATGCATTACATTGATGTAGTAGATAATAATAATGTATAAATGTAATCTATAAATTAAAGTATTACCTTACATTAATTTGTAATGTAGTTGATTGAAACATTAAAAATGTAATGTATTAATTAATTAATTAATAAATTTACACATTATTAATTAATACATTGCTAAAATATTAATACACTAATAAATTAATACATTAATAATTTGTAATGTAGTTGATTGAAACATTAAAAATGTAATGTATTAATTAATTAATAAATTTACACATTATTAATTAATACATTGCTAAAATATTAATACACTAATAAATTAATACATTAATAATGTAATGATACATTAATGTATTGTATTAATGTAATGTATAAATTAAAATATTAATTTACATTAATATATAAAGTATTTTATTAATTGAATGGTATATTAATAATACAATGTATTAATTAATTTATACATTAATTTATAATGTAAGGTATATTATTCAATTTATATATTAATACATTAATTAATTCATACATTAAATACATTATTAATAATGTATTTATTAGTTTTATTAATACTTTAATATATTAATATTTATATTTATATTAAAACATAAATATTAATATTAAAGAATTAATACTTTAAAAAAATAGCAATACATTATTAAAGTATTAATTAGTTAATACAAAATTAATGCATTATTAAAGTATTAATACATTAATAATGTAATATATAATGTAAAGTAGTAATTAAAGTAGTAATATTTTATTATACAATAATAAAGTAATGCATTGATAAGTAATACATTTCATACATTAAAAAACTAATAAAAAATACATTAAAGTATTACATTAAAGTATTAATACATTAATAAAGTAATTACGCCGATAGGAGTCCCCCTTATTGGAATTGATGAATTAATCAACCTTTTAATTACAAATTCTAATCTTAGGGTTAAGAATCAAAGATGCTAGCATATTCTTCGTCGTCGTCCCAAATCAATGAATGAGATTTAATTTCATAACTTCCTTGCATTTATAAATGTGTATGTTTTCCTTGTTTACTTTTTTACATTTACTTAATATGATTAAAAAATTACTCTCCTCACTATTGAATGCCACGTTACTCATTAACCAGGATTAATATGTATAAAACGCTCCATTACCATGTTCCCTCAGATTAATTCTACGGGTTTCATCTTACACAGGCTGGATGTGAAGCGCGTGTCTGTCTGGTCATGATGGTTGTGTTTCTATTAACACATAAAACAAATGCCCTTTCAAATTCTGCTATGTGTCGAGGTCTAAATGCATAAAACAACCAGTCGTAATTCCTTTTACTTAAAAGTTGACACATTTCATGTATTTAGCAGGCATTAATTTTAAGCATTGTATTGTAATGGCCACATTTTTATGAAGGTGAAGGGATTAACATTCGACCTTTTAAAGCTGCGTTAACAGTCGACGTTTCAAAGCTCCATGCTTGGCTGGCTTTTGGCGTTTTGCTATCTGGCACAATATTGCGGTATGAATTATAAAAACCTAACTCAACAGTCGACGTTTCAAAGCTCCATGCTTGGCTGGCTTTTGGCGTTTTGCTAATTGGCACTGGCACAATATTGCGGTATGAATTTTAAAAACCTAATTCTCAGCAGTGCGGCTCCAGCCCATGCACAGAACATATTTGGACAGGTTTCAATGGCGGCGGGCGGAGAGTCGCGGAGTGCGGATTAACCTAATTTTTTTAATTTTTTCTTAGCAATCGACAGTTTCATAGGCCATGTTTAAGAAACATTTATTGTATCCGCCCTTTCACTGTGCCACTAGAGCCTCGAAGAGGACTGGATTAGCTGCTCTATTGTTTACCGCCATGTGCTGAAACATTTACTGTACCCGCCTTTTTCATTCTCAATCTCTTTTAATCGAGCAAGTCTGATACAGTAATGTATTTATTAAATACAGTAATGTATTGTTGATATGAGCTCTTACCAACAAGAGCTACAGTTCTGTGACGGTTGATAACAGTACTGGATTGGTCATCTGTACGCAAGAACGAAAGATTTTTGAATTTCGAACACCTGTGGCGATTCCTATGAGATACAGTCGTACTATATTACAGTCAATGCACAGTGTTTTTTTTTCAGGGTTAACTGTTCAAATAAGCATTATTTTCTTCCAGTCGTACCGTATTACAGTCAATGCACAGTGTTTTTTTTTCCAGGGTTAACTGTTCAAATAAGCAGTATTTTCTTCCATTCGTACCGTATTACAGTCAATGCATAGTGTTTTTTTAGTTAATTTTAGTTAATACAAAATTAATGCATTATTAAAGTATTAATACATTAATAATGTAATATATAATGTAAAGTAGTAATTAAAGTAGTAATATTTTATTATACAATAATAAAGTAATGCATTGATAAGTAATACATTTCATACATTAAAAAACTAATAAAAAATACATTAAAGTATTACATTAAAGTATTAATACATTAATAAAGTAATTACGCCGATAGGCATCCCCCCTATTGGAATTGATGAATTAATCAACCTTTCAATTACAAATTCTAATCTTAGGGTTAAGAATCAAAGATGCTAGCATATTCTTCGTCATCGTCCCAAATCAATGAATGAGATTTAATTTCATAACTTCCTTGCATTTATAAATGTGTACGTTTTCCTTGTTTACTTTTTTACAT
>ML780724.1:860451-871475 GCA_009831015.1 Picea engelmannii
GAGAGAGAGAGAGAGAGAATTTGTCCCAATGTGATGTAGGGAGATATTTTGTTGCATTTGCGACAACAGTAAATGTTTATGACAATGGAAAATTATATTGAGAGTTGTTCATCACAATGTGTCGTTGAACAATGCTCGTGACATTGTGACGTTGGGACTTGTTCATCAAAATCTGACGTTAAAAAATGTTTGTGAGATTGTCATGTTGGGACATGTTTGTAAAAAATGTGACGTTGGGAAATTTTCATCATAGTGCAATGTTGGAAAATTTTCGTCATAGTGCGATGTTGGAAAATAGTCGTGACATTACGACGTTGATAATTTTCAGCACAATGTGACATTGGGAAATGTTCATTAGAATGAAACGATAGAAAATGTTCATCACAATGAGACACTAGGAAATCTTCGTCACATAGCAACGCTAGGAAATGTTCATCACAATGCGACATTGGCAAATGGTCATGACATTTCGACGTTAGAAAATGTTCGTCACAATGCAACGTTGTGAAATCTTCATCATAATGTGATGTTTATAAACATTCGACACATTGTAGAATCATCTTTTACTGTTGCGACGTTGGGAAATGGTCATCACAATGCGACGTCAGGAAATGTTCATCACAATGCAACATTGGAAAATGGTCGTCACATTGCGACGTTGGGAAATGTTCGTAACAATGTGAAGTAGGGAAATTTTCATCATAATGCAATGTTTGGAAACACTTGACACATTGTAGAATCATCTTTTACTTTTGTGACGTTGGAAAAATGGTCGACAGAATGTGGCGTCGGGAATTTTTTGTGACATTGCGACGTTCGAAAATGTTTGTCACATCGCGACATTGAGAAATGTTCGTCACAGTGCGTCTTTGGGAAACGTTACTCACAATGAGATGTATGGAATCATATTTTACTTTGTAGACAATGATTTATACTTTTCCTAAGGACATTGATAAAAAATGGGAAATGTTCATCACATTGTGACGCTCGGAAATGTTCATCACAATGCAACATTGGTAAATGTTCGTCACATTGCGACGTTGGGAAATGTTCGTCACAATGCGATGTAGGGAAATTCTCATCATAATTCAATGTTTGGAAACACTTGACACTATGTAGAATCATATTTTACTTTTGCAACGTTGAGAAAATGGTTGTTAGAATGTTTGTCCCATCGCAACATTGGGAAATATTCGTCGCAGTGCGACGTTGGGAAATTTTAACCACAATGAGATGTATGGAATCATCTTTTACTTTGTACACAATGATTTATACTTTTCTATAAAATGTATGGTGAAAATATAAATTAGTAAAAACCAATTTCAAATACATAATTTCCATATTATAACATAATTCATAACCTTTCAGACACATATAAATTACAGAGAATTTAATCAATTTCACTTGTATAATATTATTAATCTCCATAGTATAACACAATTCACTAACTTTAAGAAATTAAATTTCCTATATTATAAAGATACTTAAATATAAAAGATACATTATAAAGAAAAACTAAAAAATTCATTAAAAACTTTAGACAACCTTTATACACCATTTCATTATCAATATAAATAATTAAATATACAAATAAAACTTAAAATTTTAAATAATTAATTTCATTTTCAATATAAATAATTAAATATACAATTAAAACTTAAAACTTTACATAATATTATTAAAACTCTAACCACTATTTAAATAAATACAAAAATTCAAACAACATGTATACACTATTTCATTATCAATATAAATAATTAAATATACTATTAAAAACTTGAAACTTTAAATAATTAAAATTTTAAAAGATGGTCTCTAGATTCATAAAATGCATCTCCCCATTAAATCCTACATAATATTATTAAAACCCTAACCACTATTTTATAATTTCAACGACATAATATTATTAAAACTCTAATAAAAAAACTTTAAATATAATTAAAAAAACTACATAAATTCATTTAAATTTAAATTTAAAACATTAATATATTTTATTTTAATCCGTAAGAAAACTTGAAATATTGGAGGTATATCATGACTATCTTTAATATTAAAATCCCATCACTTTTCAATAGGTGTATGCCTATCTATCATGGTCATTGCAATTTGTGAAATACATGTCTTTGGGTTTTTTTTAAGTAGTTTATGTCCATTTTAGGAAATTATTTTTGACGATTCCTCCTTTTCAGTTCAATTTTGTCTTTATTAAGTCAAGTTCTGAGAAGAAGCTTCATTCCAAAACGAGTAAGATTAACAACACTAATTAAGCAAAGGGTACATGGTATAAAATCCCCAAATGAAGAGCTGATAAGAAGCTCATTTCTAAAACGAGTAAGTATAACACCAATAATTCAACAAACAGTACATTTGTACAATTAAGTTAATGCGCTTAATCTCGTTTCGATCACAATGCATTTTCAAATTCAATGGCCTTTCTGGCTCAACACGAGAGTCATGATTTAGACCTCTTCTATTCATTCAATGTCGATTATGAAAAACTGGACATGTCACCGCATAGATGTGCAGAAGAGATAATTAAACTCGTTCCTACATAACAGGCATGTAAGTCGACGATAAAACCAGGCGTAGAGGCAATTTTCATGATAAAGATGGTTACAATGCAATTTCTTTGCAAACTCCCAGGTGGAAATCCTATTAAGACAAATGGCACATACCAATCCCTCGCCCTCACTCTCATCTCCACCTTCACTCGTGCATGCTAACTCTTTCAAAACAGTAACAGTTGGTGAAGACAGAACAACTGCCAGAGTGGCAGCCAAGGGACGATAACCATTAAGGGCAATATATTGCTTTTTTAATTGAGGATGATGATCAAGGGCTATTGCTATCCAGTTGTTGCTATTCATAATCGACATTGAATGAATAGAAGAGGTCTAAATCATGACTCTCGTGTTGAGCCAGAAAGGCCATTGAATTTGAAAATGCATTGTGATCGAAACGAGATTAAGCGCATTAACTTAATTGTACAAATGTACTGTTTGTTGAATTATTGGTGTTATACTTACTCGTTTTAGAACTTGACTTAATAAAGACAAAATTGAACTGAAAAGGAGGAATCGTCAAAAATAATTTCCTAAAATGGACATAAACTACTTAAAAAAAAACCAAAGACATGTATTTCACAAATTGTAATGACCATGATAGATAGGCATACACCTATTGAAAAGCGCTGGGATTTTAATATTAAAGATAGTTTTTATGGTCATGATATACCTCCAATATTTCAAGTTTTCTTACAGATTAAAATAAAATATATTGATGTTTTAAATTTAAATTTAAATGAATTTATGTAGTATTTTTTATTATATTTAAAGTTTTTTTATTAGAGTTTTAATAATATTATGTAGTTGAAATTATAAAATAGTGGTTAGGGTTTTAATAATATTATGTAGGAATCAATGGGGAGATGCAATTTATGAATCCCGCACCCATCTTTTAAAGTTTTAATTATTTAAAGTTTCAAGTTATTAGTGATATATTTAATTATATTATCAATTGATTATCAATAACAAAATAAATATTAAATAACAATTATTTATAAAATAGAAAATAATATAGCATAAATAAAATAAGTTAAAACAAAATAAATATATTATTAAAATAATATATCAATAATTGAAAAATTAATTTATAGATTATAAATAAATTTAACAAAAATAAAATAGTAAATAACAAAAATATTAATAAAGTAAATAATAATAATAAAGCATTACATGTATTAATAAGAAAATAATAACACATTCCTAAAATAATACATTAAGAATGCAAAAATATAAAAATAAAATAAGAAAACATTAATAATGTAAAAATACATTAATGTATTAATTAATTAATATATTTCTATAATGCATAAAAAAATATCAATATATTAATAATGTATAATATAATGTATTAATGTAATGCATAAAATTAATTTAACAAATAAAAGAGTAAATAACAAAGTATATTAATAAAGTAAATAATATTAATAATAAAGTATTAAAAAAGTAATAAAAATTATTTAAAAATGTTAAAATAATACATTAATAATGTAAACATTTATTAAGAAATTGTATTAATATTAGTATTAATACATTAAATAATGTATAATTAATGTATTATATTAATACATAATTAATATATTATATTAATGTAATAATGTATGTAAATAAATGACATATTAATATATTAATGTATTACTTTAATGAAATGTATAAATTTAACTTATAAATTAAAGTATGAAGCTACATTAGTGTGTAAGGTAAAGTATTAATTAATTAATCGATGGATTAATGATGTAATGTATTAATTAATACATTATTAAATTATTAATACTTTAATATATTTATTGAAAATGAATGCGGTTGAATATGTTTGAACATGATCAAGATTTCTTATGGTCATGACTATGAATGACATTAATACATTAAAATATTGATATTAATACATTAAATAATTAATAAAGTGATGAAGTGGTACATTAATAATACTTTAATAAAGTAGTAATACATTGACTTTTAATACATTAATAAAGTATTAATACAATAATAATACATTATTACATTAATATGAAAATTAAATCTGTAATACATTAATGTATAGTGTATCATATTAAATTATTAATACACTAATAATACACTATAGCAATAATAATACATTAATAAATGCATTTTAAAAGTATTGATACCCTAATAAATACATTATTAAAGTAGTAATATATTAATACCTTAATTGACAATGACTATGGTTGACCATGACCATGGTTTATAATGGTTGACCACAACGATGGTTAACTTTGGTAGATGTTGGTTGGATTTGGAAAGGAAAGGTTGCTTATGGTTGATCGTGGTTGTCCTTCACATGGTTGAGTGTGGTTGACCATGACCATCGTTGGCTATGGTTGGTCAGAGTTTATTATGGTTGACCATGCCCATGGATAAACTTCATTGACCATGTGGATATGATTATAGTGGGCCATCTTGATTATGTTTAACCATAGTTTACTATGGAACTACTGCATTGCAATGTTGATCATGTTTTGTTCGACACATTGTGACATCAGGTTTTGTTCGTCACATTGCGACATCAAATTTTCTTCATCAAATGACATCGTAAGGTTATGTTTATCAAATTACGATGATGGGTTTTTGTTTCTCACATTATGGTGTTGGAATAGGTTTGTCATAGTTTGACAGTGGGTTATGTTCGTCACATTGCGACATCGAGAAATGTTTGTGTCATTGCAAAATCAGTCTATGTTTGTCACATTGGCATAGTGGGTTGTGTACATCACATTATGACAATGGGTTGTGTTTATTCCATTGCAACTTTTGGAAATACCTATCACAATGCAACATCAGGATATGTGCACCACATTGCAACGTGAAGATATATTTGTTGCATTGGGATGATAGGCCCATGTTCATCGCATTGCTACAACAAGGCTATGTTCGTCAGATTGGGACGTCCATAAATGCTTGTCACATTGCAATGTATGCATAGGTTCGTTACCTTGCGAGGTTATCATGTTTGGTATATTGCAATGTTAATATGATCGACATATTGCAATGTTTGGAAATATTTATCACATTTTGACTTCCGTATATTTTTGTCACATTACGACAACCATATATGTTTTTCACATTCTAATGTTAATATGTTTGGTCGATCGCAACATTACTATGTTCAATAGATTGTGACGTTTGGAAATGTTTCTTGCATTCTGACGTTGACATATGTGTGTCACATTAAAATGTGAAGAAATGTTTGCAATATTGTGATGATAGGGCGATGTGTGACACATTGTGATGTCTGTTGATGTTCATATCATTGGAATGACATGCCTATGTTCATCAAATTGTGACATTAGTATGTTTGGTAGATTTCAACATTACTATGTTTGTGAGATTGTGATGTTAATATGTTTATCGCATTGCAACGTTATATGTTCGTTCCTTATTGTGACATTACTATGTTTGATAGATTGCAACATTACTATGCTTGATACATTGCGACGTTAGGAAATGTTTGTCACTTTGCGATGTTAGGAAATGTGTGTCACAATGCGACATTAGGAAATGTTTGTCACTTTGTGATGTTAGGAAATGTTTGTCACAATGTGACGTTAGGAAATATTTGTCACAATGCGACGTTAGGAAATGTTTGTCACCTTGTGACATTAGGAAAAGTTTGACACATTGCGACATTAGGAAATGTTTGTTTCTCACATTATGACGAAGGGTTTTGTTTCTCAAATTATGGTGTTGGAATAGGTTTGTCACAGTTCGAAAGTGGGTTATGTTCGTGACATTGTGATGTTAGGATATGTTTCTCTCATTTCAATATTGTTTTATGTTTATCACATTGGCACACTAGGTTGCATACATCACATTGCGACGATGTGTTGTGTTCCTCCCATTGGAACATTTAGAAATGCCTATCATAATGTGACGTCATAACGTGTGCACCACATTGCAATGCGATGATATACCTATGTTTGTTACATTGTGATGCCCATTTATGTTTGTCAAATTGTTATAAAAATTCTATGTTCATCAAATTATGACCGTAAATGTTCATGAGATTTCAATGTCCCTATATGTTCATCACATTGCGATGTTACCTTGTTTGGTAGATTGCAACGTCACTATGATCGACACATTGCGACGTTTGGAAATGTTAGTCATATTGTGACTTTCATATATGTTTGTCACATTGCGATACACATATATGTTTGCGACATAGCGAATTTACTATGTTTGATCGATTGCAACGTTACTATGTTCGACATATTGCGATATTTGCAAATTTTTGTCACATTGTGACGTCAGGATATGTCTATCACATTTCAACGTGAGGAAATGTTTGTCATATTACTATTGGAAAAATACTCAAATTAATTATAATTTTGAATTTTATATAAAAAAAATGTAGTAATAATCAATTTATCTAATTATCTATGTAGAATATCATCATTGGAGCTTCAAAACATATCCAAATACTTATACATCAAATGAAATCAAAATTCTAAGGGGAAACTCCTAATTTGAACTTTATCCATTGTAATCAAATGTAATCAAAATTCTAAGAGGATGAAATGTGGAAATTTCAAAGGATGACCTTAGTTATAGTCACAATTCATTTATAAGATGTTTGCTAAGTTAAATAAGAACATTTTATAAAAGATGTTTGTACACGTGAAAACATTTAATAGATGTGAAAAACGTGAGATGGGAAAAAAATCGCTAGTAAAAAACTGAGAGCCACAATATTGTCATTAAGAAAATATCATCAAGGTCTTCCACCATAAACCCTAATATCATCATTCGGGCTTCAAAATATATCCAAATTATTATACATTAAATGCAATCAAAATTATAAGAGGAAACTCCTAAGTTGAATTGTATCCATTATAATCAAATGTAATCAAAATTCTAAGAGAATGAAATCTGGAAATTTCAAAAGATGACCTTAATTATAGTCATAATTCATTGATAGAATGTTTATTAACATTTTATAAAGATTGGCACAAGAAAGATTGGCTTTCTAAAAAGATGGTCGGATCCATAAACAAATACTAAAAGACAAAAACATAAACAAAATCATAATACAAAAACATAAACAAAATCATAAATTATGACAATTATGAATAAAAACGTATCTATGAAAAAAATTGAATCATAGAAGCATTGGGACAAAAAAATCTAACAAGTTGGCAGCCATAAACCCACAGGAACAGGAATTCGAGTCGAGTATCATTCAATTTTGTAATTGAATTTGCAATAAATAATATTTAATATCTGTATTCTCATTGCATTGCAGATAAGTGATTCCAAATGCCGACTTATCTATACTAAATTCATCTGTGTTGATAGAGTATGACTTGAATTACAAAACAAATTGAAGTGAACCTGAGCGACCTACAGCTCAATCAAAGCGATATAAATTCCATTGGAGTCTTGGCATGCCTGATTTTATTACCTTAATAATCATCGAACTCTGTGAATGTTTGTGAATTAGATTTATTTAGGTTTGAATGAACAATTTGGATATGGAGATGAGTGGTAGAAAAACAGCGGAGGAGACAAAAATGGAAACGGAAATGGCAAAAGAGATATCAAAGAGACTCCCAGAAAAGGTTATGTTTGATGTTTTGGCAAGATTGCCCATCAAAAGTATTATGAGATTTCGTGGTGTGGGAAAACGTTGGAAAGAAATTTTCCAGTCGTCAGAGTTCAAACACTTATCGTCCACTTTAATGGTTTATTCTTCTCCTGCATTTGTTTTTACGGAATCTGAAGATGAGTCATTTGAACAATCACACAAAGTGTCTCTCGATTTCCTTCCGAGACCTGTTTCTGTTGTGGCTAGGTGCAACGGTCTTATGTGTTGTTGTGAGAACTTGGATGAAATAATTTACATATGTAATCCTCTGACAAGATCGTGGATAAAACTTCCAGAGGCTCATGAACTTACATGGTGGGATTTCATTGGTCTCACTCTCGATTCCTACTCAAGACTCTGTACTCTCATCCTAGGAAGGCAAGAGGACAATGATATATTGATGGAGATCTACAATTCTCAGATAAATGAATGGACTCGATTCCAGACAAGTGCGGACGAATTAGTTCGGCGTGTAAGTGAGGGAATATATTCAAATGGGAAATTCTATTGGATAAATGGAGTAGACCATGATCGTGAGAGTTTCACTGTAGTTTCTTTCTATGTTAAAGAGCGTCAATGAAAGAAAATCAAGGGGAGAGAAAAGATAATAAGTGATTTAATTATTCCAATAACGAAAACCCTAAGAATGTAGTGATAAGAATCAAAAGAAATAAAAATACAGTCCATAAGACACTGAAATCTGCTCCCATAAAGGAATCCTTGAGTCCTTTGAGGTGCTAGAGTGATCTGCCTGATTAACTTACAGTCCAATGAAACATCGCCTAAACAAAAAACATACTTAAGATTATCTATCGAAAAATTATAATTCAGCCTTCCCCTTTATCATCAGATTTGTGATTTGTGCTGAATCTAATTAGTAATATCTATATAGATATTAGTGATATGTAAATAGATATTTATATTGTACAAAAAAATATTAATATTCAAAACATATGCAGGTATCGCCCTACAACTCCATTGAAAAATGTTGATAGAAGAGATCGATCGTAGGATCCCTCCCTTCTTCACAAATCTTTCCATGATCGCTTGATTGAGTGGTCTTCTCTTCTGCGATTTGTTCTTGATATTCCGAGTTCTTCTGTCTCCACACTCATTTTTAGAGGGTCGCTTAGTTGTTGTCCTCCTCCGGACATTCACTGTGACTGCGCAAACACCTTATGTGAGCCTGTACATTGTCCCTCTCCATACGAGTAGGGTTTTGGTAATCAATCTCCACCTCCAGGGCCCTTTCCCATACCGTTCTCGCACTGGCAAAGTCCTTATGACTCTCCTCTAGTGAGCGTATTTCATCCACATGCTCATGTTCCCTCCCACTCTCCTGATCAGGTCTTCGAATTCCTTCCGCTTTCGAAAACGATAATTCATGAGCTCGCTCTCTCTCATCGGTAATCTTCTGCTTCAGAGGCTGGATTTCGGCCTCCTGTTGTTCCCGGGCCTCCCTCAAGATGAATATGGAGAGGATGGTTGTCCGGAGTGATATTGATGATATTCTTTGCATTTACATGTAGAAAATGAAACGCCCCAGCTGCGTGGTCGGTAATTTTACAACAGGTATGGCCAGAAATGTGCGGACATCCAAAATGCTCGGACAACCAGAAACTCTCGGACAGCGATAAATGAAACGCGGGGAGAGATGAGGAAATCCAAACGTGATAATTTTAAAGGTTAATCATTTAAAGCCATCATCTTTAATTTTCAATCCTAAAATTGAAATTTATAATAAAAAGGTTGATTAATGCATTGATTCCAATAGAGGGACGCCTATCGACATAATTAAGGTTAGACTATCTTAGTACAGGTTATGCTAAAAGTTTCAAATAGGCTTCACGATTCACATATCCAATAAAAGCTGTAAGATGATAGGGAGTTGGACGATTCGATTATTCTTACGACTTCACTAACTATATAAAATATTTGGATGAAAATTTAAGTAAATAGGGAATACTGTGATGTTCTATGGTGTAATGGAGGGATTATCATCGTTATTGTTCTGGGGAGAAGCTGAATCTTTATCCCAGAAGAAAACGAGACTGTTGGCTTTTAGGGCCAAGGTCTGTAGAGAGAGGGGAAGTGGAGGAAGAGGGGGAACGTCTACAATGCCTTCCAATATCTGCAACACTTCATTCATCGATGGCCTCGAGTCTTCGTCATTTTGGATGCACCACCCTCCTACGATGGAAACCCTCTTCACTTGTTCCACATCTGTCTCGTTCATCAATTTCTTGTCAAGCACCTCCATGGCGTTTCCTCTACTGATCTGAGTTGCAGCCCACGCGGGAAAGAAGATCTCGCTGGATTCCAGGACCTCGTCCATGTTTCTTCGCCCTGCAACTATTTCAAACAATGTCATGTCGAAGCTTTAGACGTCGGCCTTGGCAGTGATGGGCAGGCCGGACAACCACTCTGGGGCCAAGTATCCTCTGGTTCCTCTCATAGTCGTCAGAACACGACTATACTCTCTGCCCAGGAATTTTGCCAACCCAAAGTTGTAGTGTCCCCAAGGCCGAGCCCCGTTACAGATCATGTTATATGCAAAGAATTGTAAATATGTTCTATAGGCTGGTGAGCCAAGTTTTGTATAAGCTGTAGGCTTATGTGTTTTGTTAGGCCAGGGAGCCTAAGTGTTGAAGGCCAGGAGCCTGTTGATGTACTAGTATGTATGCAGGTCAATTAATAAAATAAAAATACCGCCAGTGCAGACCGACCACGATGAATGAGTGATGGGGGACTGAGCGTCCACAGATTGGGCAAGGGATCAAGGGGCTGGAAGGTGGGAAAGGGGCTGAGGAAGGAGTCTAGGGGCTAATCCTAGGGGACTTAGGCCTGGAATAATATTTTAA
>ML780724.1:874048-885269 GCA_009831015.1 Picea engelmannii
CATACCAAATACCTACATACCGATTTTTAACGTTCGTGTTCTTGAGATGGAAGAATCCCAATTTGAAGATACCGCTCTTAGAAATCCTGGTCTCGTTACCAGTGAGAGAGGCGCCTAACACTATGCTGTCTGAAGCTGCGTCTGCCTCATCGCCAGGCTTTATCTGAAGCAGCAAGAGGAGGAGAAAAAACAACCCATAGTATGTGAGAGTTGATCTCTCAGGTAAATTTGACTTGCCATTCTCAAATCGATGAGATACTCTGCTACCATACAATACTCCCAGAGAGTAAAGAGCCCATTATAATGTGTCCATGGATGCAGTTCAGCCATTGAATGTCATCTGTTCAACTTGAACGAGTCAATACGGTATGCCTACAATTCTACACGGAATGCTTACCGCGGCCATTGAATGCCGTCTGTTCAGCTTGAGCGAGTCAATACGGTATGCCTACATTCATTGCTGATCAACAATCAATGTGATTGACTGACTTACAGCTCCAAGAACCTTCACATGAAGGAGCTGGGTTTTTGGTTCATCTTTTTAACTAGTAGACTTTTTAATTTTTTAATTAGTCACTGGTTTCTAGAACTTGAAGGGTAGGTTTTTTCCAAATGCAAATGAATTGTGAAGTGTAGATTTTTTTCCCAATACAAATGGATTTTTCTTCCCAAACGTAAATGGATTGTGAAGTCTAGATTTTTCTAGCAAATGTAATGGATTGTGAGTTGGGTTGTTCATCGTAAAAGTAATAAAGTTAGAATTGAAGGAATTTTAAAATTTCAATTTTGATTTTTTATTTTATTTTTATAATAATATTAAATTAATTGTTTGTTGTATTGAGAGTATTAATTTAATACTGGGAAGATGTTAAAGTTATGTTATATAAGGTTACATTAAAAAAATTAAAATCTGTTTAATTAAAAAATTAACAATAATAAAAATAAAGTTAAACAATAATTATAAGAAACATTATATATTACATATATATATTAGGAATTTATATATGATATTTTTATATTAAAAAATAATTAAACTAATTATATTTTAAAAAGTTTGATCTAAATACTTAATAAATCCAAATTTAAAATTAAATTAAATAATTCTTAAAATTTGAAATATAATTTTTTTCTTTAAAATTAAAGTAAATTGAAATCAACTATTAATTTATTTTTTTATTGAAATCAACTATTTTTACTTATACATCTAATTGATCAAACTTTTGTTTTTGTTTCTAAGTGAAACACTTGGACACACAATGAGCAAAGTCAAGTTAATTGTTATCATTCCTCCTCATGTATCTAATTGACCAAAGGCAGAACCGACAAAAAATATTAGATGTTTTGTTATAGTGGCATTGAATTGGAATTGGATTTGAACATAGATCTCCTAAATAATCATAGTAAATTAGGAATTCCTGTAAAACGTTTTTTTTTTTTTCCAATTTACCATAGGAATTGTCTTTTCATCCACATGGTATGCCTACAATCATGGTGAACGAATCAATATGGTATGCCTACACTAATTTTGTAACTAAAGCAGTTGACTTATGGCCCTGAAAAAACTTACACTTGAAGGAGCTGGATTTTTGGTTCTAGAAGTGTAGATCTTTTTAATTAGTAGATTTTTAATTTTTCTAAAGAGTGGTTCCTAGAAGTTTAATTAGTCGATTTTTTAGATAGATTTTTCGAATGAGTGGTTCTGAGTTGTTGTAATATTACATTATAATAAAAGGGTTGTAGTAAAGTTTGTTATATTTGTAAATGGGGAAACACAAATATCATAAATAAAGCATAGTTATGTAGAATTAAAATATAGAGATTTACATGGTTCACCTAAGATTTGGGCTACGTCCACCAAGCAAAGGTATCGGTTGTCTTATTATTCAAATAGTGGAGATTACAACAGCTCACTCACTCTCATGTTTGCCCATGCGGGTAAACAATGAAAAGAATTAGATTAATTACATAATTATTTTGTAAACTTGTGTGTTCATACCAAATTGGTAGATTTGGTTGAACATACTAAACAAAATAGGCTCCACTAAATCTACTCATATCTACCGAATCTGGGAAATTCGTTGGCATATTCAACAATCTCCACCTTGACAACAATTAACTTGATACCTTGCTCCTTTTGTTCATCACCTTTTATGCAAGCCAATAGAAGTCAAGCACCATCGTAGCTTCTCTAAGAATATTGGTTTTGTGAACATGTCTACGTAGTTCTCTTTTGTATGCACTTTCTCAAGAGAGACTCCACCTTCATCAATGACCCGTTTTACAAAATGGTACTTGATAGGTATATGTTTTGTTTTACTATGATAGGATGGATTCTTAGCCAAGTGAATAGCACTTTGTCTATCACAAACTAACTTTATTTTGTCTTGCATCCTTCCAAACTCACCAAACAAACCTCTCAACCAAACTGCCTCTTTGCAAGCATGTGAAGTAGCTACGTATTTTGCTTCTGTAGTGGATAAAGAAACAATGTTTTGTAGCTTTGACATCCAACTAATAGCTCCACCTGCAAGAGTAAAGACATACCCTGAAGTCAACCTTCTCTTGTCCAAATCACCTGCAAAATCAGAATCAACATATCCACATACTAACTCACGACCACTGTATAGGTGATACAATAATCACTTGTGCCCCTAAGATACCAAGGCACCCATTTCAATACTGCCCAATGCTCTTTACCTGGATTTTCTATATACCTGTTGACAACCCCAACTACATGTGAAATGTCTGGTCTTGTACTAACCATCACATACATTAAACTTATTACTGCATTAACATATGGTATTCAAGACATATATTCATTTTCTTCTTTTGTACTAGGACATAAACTTGAATAAAGATTAAAATGGGAAGCCAAAGGGACTGAAACTGGTTTCACATCATTCATACCAAACCTCAAAAGTATCTTCTCAACATACTTATGTTGTGACAACCAAAGATTACCCTTCCTCCTGTCTCTGAATATATCCATGCCCAAAATCTGCCTTGCTACTCCTAGATCTTTCATATCGAACATCCTAGCCATGTGAGCCTTTAACTTGGTTATCTCAGTTATTCTTTTGCTTGCTAAAATCATATCGTCAACATAAAATACTAAGATAATGAACATGTCATTATTCAATTTCTTAAAGTAGACACAATGATCATACTCACTCCTTGTATAATTATGGCTCACCATGAAAGAGTCAAATTTCTTGTACCATTTTTTGGGTGACTACCTCAGACCATATAATGATTTCTCGAGCCTCCAAACAAATTTCTTGTTGTGATTCTGAATGAACCTTCCAGGTTGTTCTATGTAAATTTCCTCATCCAAATCTCCATGTAAGAAATCAATCTTAACATCTAGTTGCTCCAACTCCAAATCAAGTAATGCAACTAATGTTAACAAAATTCGAATTGAAACATACTTAACAAATGGTGAAAAAATCTCATGAAAGTCAATACCTTCTTTCTGAGAATATCCTTTTGCAACTAGCCTTGCTTTGTACCTTTCCACCTTATCATCAACACCCTTCTTCATCTTGTAGACCCACTTGCAACCTACAATTTTTTTGTCTCTTGGAAGTTCTACCAGGTCCCGTGTGGCGTTCTTCTCTAATGCCTTCATTTCATCCTTCATTGCTTATTTCCATTTATCACTGTTAGAACCCTTCACAACTTCATGATAGCATGAAGGTTCATCATCATTAGTACTCAAAGAAACGGATGAAACAAAATTATCATACCTTCTTGGAGGAACTCTGACCCACGTAGACCTCCTTAGGGAAGTTTGTGGCTCATCCACATTCTGTTGATTTTTATCATCAACCATGTCTTCCTTTGTAGGAAAATCTTCATGAACATCTTCAGAAACTTGTTCATGTTCACTTTCATCTGTATTTGAACTGGTTTCAAACTGAATCTATTGATACTTAGGTACTTCTTCATGTTTCATTTGAACATCTACATCTGATTTGATGAGAGATGATTCATCAAATATTACATCTCTATTAATGGTGATCTTGTGTGCATTAGGATCCCACAACCCGTACCCCTTAATACCATCACCATATCCAACAAAGATAAGCCTTTTTTATTTCGGATCTAGTTTAGAACATTGATGTTTTGAAATTACAACATAGGCTTCACAACCAAAAACTTTAAGACTAGAATAATTACAAGGGTGACCTTTCCATACCTCTTTGGGAATTTTGCACTCTATTGTTGTTGATAGTGATCGATTCACCAGATAACAAGTTGTGATACTGCTTCTTCCCACAGTTCCTATTGCAAGTTGGCAATACTTAGCATACTCCTTGCTCTCTCTAAAAGAGTCATGTTCATGTCTTCAACAACTCCATTTTGTTGAGGAGTATAGGCAGTATTTTTATGCCTATCAATCCCAAACTCCTTGCAATAGTTCTCAAATTCCATGGACGTAAATTCACCACCATTATCAGTTCTTAAACATTTAATGGACCTACCAATGCTCTTTTCCACTAAATCTCTAAACTGGTTGAAAAATGTAAATACATCAACCTTACTCTTCAACATATAGACCAAAAATTTCCTAGAGAAATCATCTATAAAAGTTACAAAGTATGATGATGCTCCATATCAAATAGTAGGGGATGGTCCCCAAACATCAAAATGAATATAATCAAGGATTACTTTAATAGTGTGTCTTCTGGTTTTAAATCTCTGCCTATTTTGTTTTCCATAAATACAGTGCTTGCAGAAATCTAACTTTAAAGACTTTAGACTAGGAAGTAACTTGCGACCAGATAATACCTTTAATCCTTGTTCTCTCATATGGCCCAATCGTTGATGCCATAGTCGAACAGAATCACTTTCGTTCTCAGATACCGTCGTTGCATGATCTGACTCAGTTCTTTATTCTAATAGAAATAGGTTACCAACCTTCTTCGCTTTCATAACCAGTGGGATTCCTTTGTAGACCTTCATAACTCCAACTTGAACAATACGCTTATATCCTCCAGTGTCTAAGAATCCCAAATAAATTAGGTTCTTCCTAAGCTCAGGTACATGTCTCACATCAGTTAGTATTTTAATAGTTCCATCAAACATCTTAATTCGAATGCTACCAATTCCCACAACTTTACATGATATTTCATTTCCCATGTAAACAATTCCATCATATATAGACTGATAAGTAACAAACCAGTGTCTATGAAGACACATGTGATTTGAAGAACCAGAATCTAATAACCACTGTTGATCATGACGTGAACCAATACTAATTGATAAAACTTCATCAGTCATACCTGAACTTATCGCTGAACCTGTTTTAGTTGCGTTCGCTTCCTTCATTTCTTTTGGAGGGTCGTCTTTGGAGGTTTGTTGTCTCTTCCAACAATCCTTCTTCAGGTGTCCATATTTTCCACAAAACCAACATTTAAGCTTGTTCTTTCTTCCCTTCGAATTTGACCAAGAGAAATCCCTCTGCACATGTCCTCTTTATTTAGGTCTGCCTTTGACCATCATCGCCTTAGATGTAGAGGTTTCTAAATTGGTTTTCTTCCTTGTTTCATCAGACAGTAGTGCTCCAAAAATAACATCAAACTCAATAATTTATGTTGTTATGAAACTAATAGAGGTAACAAAGTGATCCCATGATGTGGGCAAAGAACACAATAATGTAATTGCCTTATCTTCATATTCAAATTTCACTCCCATGCTATCCAACTGGACTAAAAGAGTATTAAAAGTATTTACATGAACAGTTATTTTCATAGCTTCCTTCATTCACAAACTGTACAATTGTCTTTTCAAGAAGATCATGTTCATCAAGGATTTCGTCATATACAAGATTTCCAGCTTCATCCACAAACCGATTGTTGTCTTTTCCAAGACAATGTTGAACATAACATCATCGACCAAACACATGCATATGGCACTCAATTCTCTCATATAAATCTCATCCCAGTCTTCATTTTTTATGGTCGTGGGTTGCTTTTCTTTTCCCAAAAGCGCCTTCACCACGCCTTGTTGCATGAACAGATCATGCATCTTAACCTTCAAGATCTCGAAATTGTTCTTTCCATTGAACTTCTCGATTTCGAATTTAGCACTCTGATTTTTCACCATTAGAAAAAGGAAAAATTCAAAGAAACACCACTACTTATATTAACTAAGGCCCTTTATATGGAGGAATGGTCTTACTCAATGTTGAGAAATAATTTTAAAAGGTTTAATCCAACAAAAAAAAAATATTTTAATTAATAACATATAAAAGAGTTTAATCCAAAAAACCTTTTAATAATATATAAAAAAGGCCACCTGAAATATATTATATAAAACATCCACCCATGAGATAAAACTTTTCTTTATAGATATATTCACCTCACCTTCTATTAAAAACATCCTCCACTCTTATGCGATTATTTAAAAAAATAATATATCGTTCTTAGTTAAAATTCAACTCTCATATAAACCATAACTTCATACCTTTTACACCATACATTTTATGCATATTCTTTTAACCCCAGCGCTGATTTTAATACGTTTTATGCATATTCTTCTAAACCCAGCACTGATTTTAATATTGAAAATTTTGTAACTGCAGAGGGAGATCAACGCTCCCTTCACTAGGCGTGCCCAACACTGAGTTGGAAACAACGCTCCTCCTATCAAGCTACCCACGTGGATCCTCCACTCTTGGAAACAATGCTCCTCTTATCAAGCTATCCATGTGGATCCTCCATGCTCCTCCTCTGATGGTTTGGCACTATTGCACACTCCTCCTTTGATGGCCTCATGGATCTCCAAACATAGCTCTAATACCACTTGTTATATTTGTAAATGTGGAAACACAAATATCATAAGCCAAGCATAGTCACGAAGAATTAAAAGACACAGAGATTTACGTGGTTCACCTAAGATTTGGGCTATGTCCACCAAGAAGAGGTATTGGTTGTCTTATTATTCAAATAATGGAGATTATAGCAGCTCACTCATTCTCATGTCTGCCTCTGCGGGCTTACATAAATAATGAACATAATTATATTAGTTACATAATTATTTTCTAAACTTGTGCATTCATACCAATTTGGTAGATTTGGTTTAACAAACTACTACAAAATAGGCTCCACTAAATCTTCTCATATCTATCGAATCTAGGAAATTCATTGGCATATTCAACAAAGCCAACAATAATTACATGATACTATCCAATTTAAAAAACGATACTAAGGATTCCATTGATTCTACATAATTTTTCCATCTTTTGATTTATGAGAGAATTTGTATCCATCGAAACTACATTCCATAATTTCTTGCTTGAGAAAATTCTGACAAATTGTTTACTTAATAAAACACTAAAATAATACATGTCTAAATTGGATTAGATGTCCACTCAATTCACCTTTTTCTAAGGACTAAGAAATATTTCAACATATTGATCTAGTTCTGGGGAAATAGCATATTATTCTTTCATTGAATCTATTGATACCACATCTTCCTCTTTTAATGGGTTGTCCCTAGTTTATTTTGATTATGTTTTTGGCTCATCCATCCTCGGGTCCGAGTCATCTAGCTCATCCTTTCTAATCACTTGATATTTTTCCATGGAACCAACCCACCAAGTTGACTTATGTTGGTGCTTCGTAGCTTGTCGTGGCCCTTTTGGGCATTGAACTGCAATATGTCCTATTTCAAAACAAAGTCTATGGAGAAAATATACATTTTCATAATTGTTACGAGGAATAAATCTTTATGGTTTGGGGTAGGACCACAATAGAAAAAACGACACCAAGAAATCAACTCAAATATCAAGTATGCTAGATAAATGGAAATACCAAAAAAAGAAAGTATAGAATCCTACCTCTTCCGAACATTCGTAGGAGACCATCATCGAGCTCACAATCCAATGCCTGGTACCTAAATATTGTCCTCAACATCCAATATACACAAGATATATGATATATGTGGTTTGTAATGGAGCAACCAGAGTATACGCAAGTTGTATCACTGTAGCCCATGTATATATACAAAATTTTGAATTTTTGACTTTTGGTTGAGAAAAATGGTGAAACTATGTCTGTAGAGGGAAAGGGTAGGCCACCAAAGCATGATGCATAGAGTGTGGAAATGTTTTTTTATAAAATATCTACCCCATAATGTGTGATTTCAGAGGAGAAATCATGATGGCCAAAATACATTACAATTCCCAGAAGTGGAGTAGTGAAGACCCATCTAAAGGAACTAGATATTACAATACATATTGACTTTGTACACATGGTTGTCAGTCTGGAGTACACTGCAGATCCATGCACGTGTATATGGAAGATAATTGTTCATGGTCATGAATAGGAAATACAAAGTAGATATATGTCATAGGTGTTCATAGGCATGAACAAAACAAAGTGGAGTTCAGTCTCAAAATCAACTAAAGATATTTGTATACAATGAAGTACAATTTGATCTTCCATCATAATTGAGGTCATATATAATTGGTGTGATGAAAGACAAAAATAGGTATGGGGTGCTGCTACTGTGAGTATGAAGTCTTATACACTAACCGTCGATGGTGCAAGTCCACATCGTGTGAATAAAGTAGTTTAAGTCGAACACAATGAGACTTCATTTGATTACCGGTCATTAAGGTATACGATTAAAAAATGCAAGACAACCCATCAATGATAAAATTAGGCATCAAGGCATCAAGTACATTCAAAAAGTGTAATAAAGGTTTTGAGTTCAGACACTTGAATAATCCATCAAGCAGGGGACATTATTGTATTCCCAACTGTCTATGACGAGAGAACCTACCACCGATGACTGGAATCCTCTAGGTACTCTTATGACTCTAGATATTGACTCTAGAATAGATGAGTTGAATTCAATGGAATGAGATCCACTGAAAGGAGGGAATTAAGGTATCCCCCATCATCCAATGCAAGGTACAAGAAAACACTTGATGATTAGGAAGAAATCAGATGAACATGATATGCACGAACCAATGACCATGTGTGTCTCTCGCATGCACCAAATGCAAGTAGTACATGAAAGAGACCCTTTGAATAACAACCAATAATGAAAACTACCAATAGATGTGAGGACTCCACCAATAAGGTCTAATGGAATCCAACACACTACATGAATCCCAATGTGTGAATAGATTTCTTGTCGTCGAACATAAGGGAAACCACCCAGTCAGTGACCAATGAAGAGATGTCATATACTAGGTTCAAGGTCACCTACCAATGATGAAAGTAGGCCTAGGGTGCAAGGTAGGAAAATAACTTCATGTGATTCTGAGATTCACTTGTAAAAGGATGGCTGACATGCAAAGTCAAGAATTATGAGGAATGTCCGACACAGGTTTAGACTTTCTTTGAACAAGAGCATGAGACAGATGGATAACTCAGGCAACATAGACTCAACACTGAACATTGACAAAATTTTGTGATGCATGAGGCATCAACAAAATCTCCATATGGATAGGAAGAATAAGCATTTGGAGGACTAAGGTCTTAGCAATGAGTTCAACTTCCTAAGGCCATACTAAACTAAAACCTTTGATGAGTGGAATAAAAAATTTGTGCTTTGTTCAAAGACGACATGACTGCTTTCGATTGAAGATAATACTCTTTTCCCGCCCTTCTTTTTTAGTTTTTCCCTATTGGAGTCGCCAATTCTGTTACAAGGAATAAATCTCTATGGTTTGGGGTAGGATGAAAACAAACAAAATGACACCAAGAAAACAACTCAAATCTCAAGCATGCTAGATAAAACAATACTACCAACTTAACGAGAACTATGACCTCAAAACGAGAAATCTATCCCAAAAAACCCATATTTTTGCATAAAAAACATGAAAATAAACCCCAAATCAAAAAGGGGTGCTACCAGTAGCACCATTTTTTCAAATGGAGTCAAAATTCTAACATTTTTCAAGCATGACATTCAAAACTCATACAACAGCTTAGAAAAACCTTAAAATTAATACCTAAATAAAAAAGTGATGCTAACTAAAGATTTTTTTTTGCTAAATGTTAAAATTATGGCTCATTTCGACCTAATTGAAACCGTGGTTTTGACAATAGATCCGTATGCAAAAAAAAAAACTCAAAATTGGATACAAAATGGTCACTTAAAAATTTATTTACTAACCCCTTTTTTTGTGGTTGAATTTACATTGAAAGATAAATAAATAGAAAGGACAAAATCTTAGCAATTTTTTTTTTAAATGAAGAAAACAACACATTCAGAAAAATATATTTAAAATTCAAATTAAAAAAAAAAAACAATAAAAAAAGGTCGAAAAAAAACCTATAAAGAAGTCTAAATAAATTTAAAATTCCCCCAAAACAATAAACTAGCAACAACCACATTAAGTAAAAAGTGGTTGATATACGCCGATCGACGCCATTAATTAAAAAAAGTGGAAAATGGCGTCGATCGGCGTATATCAACCACTTTTTACTTAATGTGGTTGTTGCTAGTTGACGACCGGCATACCTGAAATAACATTAATGTATTAAAAACATTAAATATATTAAATTTATTAATACATTAATGTATGAACTCATTATAAATAAAAACATAAATATTGATATTAAAACACTAATATGAATTAATACATTAAAAAGTATCAATATATTATTAAAATACTAATATATTAATAATACATTATAATAATGTATTAACTCATTATAAATGTATTAATAAAACAATAACAAATACATTATCTAATAAATTATAATAGTATATTAACTCATACTTTAATAATGTATTATTAATATCATACCTTATTAATGTATTAATGTTAAAGTAATACATTATTATAAAATAATAATATAATAATAATAATATTAATACATTATTATTCAATAATAAAATAATACATTGATAAAGTAATACATGAATAAAACATTGATACATTAAAAAATTTTAAAGCAATAAAAAAAGGTTAAATTATTATATTAAAACTATTATATTAAAGTACTAATACATTAATAAAATATTTATACAATAATAAAGTAATACATTAATTAATAAGGTAATGATAGATTAATAAAATAAGGAGACATCAATACTTTAATAATATATCACCTAAATTAATATATTATAATAATGTATTAACTCATTATTATATTATTAACAAAATGATAGATATAAGAACTATTGATATATCTAGATATAAGAACTATAAATATATCTAAATATAATGTATTTATTTATACATTATATTATTAAC